>JABUQX010056794.1:82500-85000 GCA_015478945.1 Trachelipus rathkii
TATATCATGTATACCGTGTTACATCTTTGGCCCCATGAACCACAAGCAAATTGTTCGCAATTTAGCTTTATTTACATGGTTATAAAACATTTGATTTCATCCTGTAGTGCTTCCTTCTTCCGCGGTTGCTCCTGCAGGCGAATCCAAAGTTTCATCCAATTTTGGCATCTTCAAAATGAGTTTGGAACTCGATGCCTCTCTTAGTTTTTGAAGTACGTTCTTAAGAGTAGTCAGGTGCTCATGCCAGGTCTGAGAACATTTGGATCTACTTTCAACAAAATAATCTGCTTCATTAATCTCATCCATTATTTTCAGCATAACTTTGACCGCTGGCACTTCATCATTGTGCACACCCATTGGTTTCTCTTTAGTACCTTTTCCTCTCGACTTCCACTCTCTACTTTCTCCGTCATCTCCTTCTTTATTCGACCATTTTCCTAATCTTCTACATTTCTTCATTTCTTTGTGTTTCTTCCAACACTCTTCGTTCTTCTTCTTAATTCTTATTATCCTCTTGACGGACAATAGCTTCTCTACGGAACTATTTATGGCATGTGTGCCTCTAACATCACACCTTATGTTTATACAATCAGTTTTGCACAGTTTCCTCTTTTCCATCATATCCTCTTCAAACATTCTGAGGTATGTTTTTACATATTTCTCATATTTCTTCTTATATGAATTTTCCTCTTTCATCAAATCATTTTCCAAACTATTGATGTCTTCTCTTACATAATTTTCCTCGAATCTCGCATTGTGCCATTTAGCTTTGGTAAGCGTTTGTACCATTTCATCGTGGTTACTTCTTCGCTTTATTTTCTTCAATTCCTCTGGGTTTATTCTTTTATATTCACAGCTACTTTCTTCATTCATTTCTCTTCTTTTTGCTAAAATCTTTTGGCACAATGATAACACCGTCTTCTTTACTAATTCTACAAATTTTGTTCTTTCATCATTCCCGTCTTTTATCCATGGACGCATTAGACTCTTTCCTGCCCAACAATACTGCTGAGAATACTTCTCTGACACCTCGCTGCGTCGTGGCACTTCTTTGCAAGTTCCAACTTTATTATCAATTTTATCTTCCTCTCGTCGAGACATCATGTCTTCCTCTCCAACATTTATATCACTGAAACTTTCTTTCTGAACAAAGGGCCAATCATCATTAGATGAGTTATCGTTCTCTTTACGTTCTGCTTTCTCAGTTTCTATTGAAATATCAATTTCGTTTTGGTATTCCTCTGGTGCATCTTGAATGGATCCCTCTGACAGATTATTTTCTACTCTTCTATACAATATGCCCTCTATGACAATGTATTCTTTTTTACACTTTTCACTTGGCTTAAATGCCCTTTGAAGAGTATTATAACCTTCTTGCCTTTCTTTAAATGCTTTTTGATCATACATGATCTCTGACGTTTGCCCATCATGAACTACTTCAGCTTCGTTCACGACTATAACTTTTTCAGTTTTAGAAATTTGTACATGAGGTGCTGTGTCACCCCTCTGCGCGACATCCTTTTCTTCCATGTCGTCTCGATCCTTAATTTCTAAAACATTACTTACAAACGATGTCTCTTGGGCATCTGGTATTTCAATACCATGTTCCATATTTATCAGTGGTTCATTTGAAACTTTATTCACTTTTTCCGCTATAACTTTTCCTTCATTACTTGAATATGGGGACTCTTGCTCAACACACAATGGTGTACCCGTGGTTGATTTAACATCATCTACAACTATGATTGCTGATTGTGGTGTAGCCGGTTCTTCCTCCATTTTCTTTTCTTCTTCCATTCCCGCCCTTCTATCAATATGATCCGTTCTCTCGGCGTTACGCTATTCAATAGATTCTTCTTGCAAATCTTCTTCAGCTTGCTCGGCGATGGGGAATAGTAATTCATTCTGAATTGACCCGTCCTTCACAAAACGAGGACCACGACACACAGTCGCCTCCCATGCGAGATTAGGCTGATATGGGGGTAATGCCCCTTCGACATTCCCAATAACGAGATCATAAACGACCTCTGGCAGCACTGCTGCGGTCGTTTTACCCACAAAGTATGGGGAATCTACCTCAATAATTGCGAGTGGAACTTCTCTGGCCGTGCTATCCAACAATCTCATTGTTGCATGTTCACCTGTATAACATTCTTCGGGTACGTACTTTTCCCGTACGACCACGAAATTACAACCACTATCACGGAGTATCTGGACGCGATACCCGTTCACCGTCCCGTAAGTTATAGGTAAGTGATGCGAGGATTTGACCATTTCGCTCACTTTTACTGCTTCAGTATGAATAGACGGTTCTACACCTGAACTCTTCAGGACTTCTCTGGCTTTACAGAAATCACCGGATGCTGCGGTGCTCTCTCCGTCTTTCTTTTGTTTGTTGTTAAAGTCTCCATGACCTCTACCACCGATATTAAAATATGGAGGGGCTCTGCAATCTTTGGCTAGATGCCCTCTCCTTGAACACCTGTAGCAAGTGACCACT
>JABUQX010056794.1:90000-102628 GCA_015478945.1 Trachelipus rathkii
TATATATCTTACTTATATTATTATTAATTATATATTATTATAATAATTTTTTTTATACCTACTTATATATATATATATCTTTTTTTCTTTATTTTAATTTATTTATTAGATTTTATATACGTAATACTATATTAATATATATTATATTATTTTATGATGTATATAATATAATTATATATTATATATATCATTTATATATTATAAAATATATATTTATATATATATATTTTTATTATATATATATATATCATATATATATTTTATATATATATATAATATAATACTATATATTATAATATATAATACAATTAATATATATATTTATTCTATACTATCATATATTATAGTATCTATACTAAAAATAGTGACTTGTATATATTATTACTACTATAATCATTATATTTTAATTTTATTTATATATATATACATAATATATATTATAATCTATATATTATTATATATATTATATATATCATATATATATATATTATAATATTATATTAATAATATATAGTATATATTATAATACTATTATTATTTTCTCAATTAAGATTATATATATATATATATATATATATATATATACTTATATTATCTATATACATATTTAAATTCTTTTTATATGATATTAATATTATTATTATATATATTTATTATATATAACATATTATACTATTTTTTATCTAACATAAACCTTGGTTTCAAAAATATAGCTAATAAAATGATATATAATCAAATAAATATATTTGCTTTTTTAAATTGCGCTAACGCAGTTTAAATTAGAACCTCCAACGATCGTTGTTTGTTCTATTTTAAAAAAAGTGAGGCTGTATCAAAAATAAATTACATTTGCTCGCCTTTCCTCTTAACTAATTTTCGTCAATACCTTGATAATAGAAAAAACATCATATCATACATTATGTATATATTTATTATATTTCAACTTATATATATATATCTCTATGTAATAGTGTATATATTATATATATTAATAGAATAATACTATATAATTATTTTAATATATATATATATAAGTTATTTTACAAATATATAATACTTATTATATATAAATATTTTCGAGTATTCTAATTGGGCCGCGTTTCCATCGCATTTACATGTATATACATGGGGGAGATATATCTAAGCAAAAGCTAGGGCGTAATTTACTTGATTTTAAAGTCATAATTTAATATATATCATTATTTTTGACCTGTGTTTTTTACAATATATACTATATATATTATATATATTATATATATTAATATTTATATTATTTATATTTATATATTTATATATTTATTTACTATATTATTGTTTTTATACCCTCAAAAATTATTTCTATATAAAAATAAAAATTATATTTTAAATAATAATAACTTCTTGTAAAAAAAATAAAAATTAAATATATAGATATTATATAATATTATTTTATATTATTTATATTATAATATATAATATATTATAATATAATTTATTAATTATATTCATAAATATATATATATATATATAATCATAATTAATATATTATATATATAATATATTTATATTATACTTATATTATAATTTTTACTATATGTATATTATATTAATTATATTATATTATATAGTAACTTATTATTATCATTATATATATTATATATAAATATTATATATATATAATAGACTATATTTTATATTTTATATATATATCTTGATGTTTGTATGATGTGTCTTTGTATGAGTGTACATTACAATGTTCTTGTGCCTGTATGAAAATTTGCTAACATCATACTGAGCATAGTCGCGTTTATAAACGCTCGTATCGCGTACATAATATTGACAACAGCTTCCAATATGACTCATCTTCTTTATTTGCAATAGTTATCTCACGCAAGTGATTAGTTTCCATTATCGTCGTTATTTATTATTGTTATATGTTATTTGTTTCGCGACAGTAATTATTAATATGTATTGCCAATTATCCGCTGCATTCTACTTTCGTTTCAATTGACATATTTATAACGATCGAGTCCATTGAATATCCCTTCAACTCATGAAAATGGAAAAATTCACGTGGAAATTATCCTCCTATAAATCTGATTTGAATTTCGAAAGTATTGTATATATATATATAATTATATATTATATATATATATATATATATATATATATTAATATATATATATATAATATATAATATATATTTATATTATTATATAATATATTAATATATAATTATTTATATATATATTATATATTTATTATTAAATATATATATTTTTTATATATATATTTTATTTATATATATATTATATTATATTTATTAAATATATATTTATTTATATTTTAATTTATTAATTTTATATATCATAATTATATATATATTATATATATATATATATATATATATATTAATATATATATATATATTTATATAATAATATATAATATATATATATATAGAGCTTGTGAGGTGAGTACTTGTGAGTATATATTAATAATTATCCTATATTATATAATATTTATAGTATATATTAGTATATTTTATATATTTATACTATATATTTATATAGATTACTATATATATGTATAAGGCTTATTTCAATTCGTTTCGTCGTTCTGAGCTTCGTATATTCGATAATTTTTGAAATCATTCATATATCGTTATATTTAAAATCATCGATATATATCGATATATTTTATTCATAAGTTGCGTTCCTGCACACATTGAAATTATTGATTAATTATATTTTTGACCTGTAGGATTTAAAGTTAGACTCCTTGTGCTGTGTCAAACGTTAAATTTAATAAGATTATTTTATTTATTTAGTCGATTTTTTTTAAATATCTTAAAATTTATCTTGCATCTATAGTCATACTTTTATAATGATGTAATTGCCCCTTTAAATATTTCTCTTTACCTAATAGCATACTTCATTGGCAGTTTACAAGAACACATAACGCTAGGTAATATACACATATTTGTGCAAATTCTTTTAGGAAATAGGTAGCACCCATTTTTTTTTATCCATTCATATATGACTTGAATTGATTTCAAACGTAACTAGGGCGCATTAATTAACTACGTCACTTAACTGTATTCTTCTTATTATATAATATTCTTTCTATTATATATAATATATTTTATATATTTATTATTATGATTTATATCATATAATATATATATATTCTATTTTTATATAATTTTAATTTAATATTTAATGAAATGTTAACTTATATTTTATGATTCTTTATTATATTATATCATTATATTATTATATTATAATTTATTCAATGTAAATCTTTTTAGGGGGCTCGGCTCGAGCCCCTAAAAAGGAGTTTATTTTCTTTTTAGGGGGCTCGAGCGATGGGGGACAGAGGGGGTGGATGTTTCATACCCCGGAGGGAATGTCGGAGGAAACCCCCGCGACCCTCAAAGACCATAAGGCGGGTGGTTCCGTAGACCTACTCCGGGAAGGGGAGAATTAGTCCCCGCCCCCGTAGTACCACCTATAGAGCCTGAGAGACCCAGACTCCTGATCATCGGGGAGTGGCTAATCCCGTGGGTAACTTACGTTAGTTCATTTAATACACCCTAACACTCGGCACACTATTTTTTTTGCGTTCTAAAAGTATCTTTTTTCTGGTGGCCATGCTGGATATGTCAACAATGTGTATTTGTCTTTACTTGTATGGGTGCTGGTTTTTGATTCTTTCTCTTGTAAGTTACATGTATATGTGTTTCATTCTTTAGACACGGTACCCGATATATAATACTATAATTATATATATATTATATATATGACTACTTATTTATTTATATTATATTTACTAATTATATTATATATATTTTACTATTCATCATGATATTATTAAATATTTTCATATAAATATATAGGTACTATATATATATATATATATATATAATATTAGTAATACAAATCGTATAAATACCATACTCGTATATATTCGATATTAGTCGATTATCCGAGATATTCTGGAAGCTCATGACGAAAAACTCTGATTTACCATATATATATTATCTTATTTTGATATGGTTTTTTGTAGTATTAGTATATTTTATATGACTATATTATTATATATTATTATATATAATACTTATTATTATACTATATATTATTTATTACTATGTTATTATAATATTAATTTATATAATATATAATATTATAGTTATCGTATTATTATATTAACCCTCATATCTTTATCATATATATTTTTTATAATTAACTATTATTATATTATAATATTAGTAATATTATATATATATATTATTTTAATATATATATATATTATTTCATATGTCTTACTATATATATATTCATATGATTAGGTATATAGTTATATATATTGTTATTATATTATTTTGTATATATATATATATTATATATACTATATACTATATTATATATTGAAATATATTACTATATATAATATTTACTATTATAAATATATATACTATTATTATATTATTTATATATTAATACTTGTTTTATATATATTATTATATTTATATTATATGTATAATGTTACTTCATATATTATAGTTAATCTATACTAGTTTTTATTAGATATATATTTATTTTCTTATATACTATATTTTTTATTATTATTATATTATATATATTGTATATTTTATTATATTTATGTATATATCTTATATATATATATATATATTAATATAATATATAATATATATATATATAATAGGTTTTTAATGGTTTCCTTATATATTATATTATTTTATAATATTATTCTATATATCTTATATATTATATATAATATATAATATTATATATATATATATATATATTAATAAATCTATATATATTCTATAATATATATATATAATATATTATATATTATAATATATATATTATATATATATATTATATATTTTTATACTATATATATATATATATCTATTATATATATATATAATAATTTATATATATATGTTACATTAATTTATAGTATTTTATTATATCTTATATTTAATCCTTTATTTATCTGAAGATATTTTCTTCTTTTTTTTTTTCAAGTAGATACTGACCTAAATTAAAAGAAAAATAGTGTTTTGAAAAATAAAACTACTACGTTACATATTATCTACAAACAACATCAATTTTTTTCACTTTACTAAATGCGAAATATATTCAAAATATTTATAGACCAGTCTATTTATTTCATTTTTCCTCTGTCTTATTTTTTGTTGTTTTTTTTTTTTACTGTTTTGTTTTTGTGAAGTCTTTAAATCATCAAAGTAATTATTTAATAATCCAATAATATAAAAATTAATTTTTGTTTAAAAAATTCTTCTGGTAACAGGAATAGAAAACCTACTTGTCGTGTGCTTCCAAATTTTGGCAGAGACTTTTTTTAGAACGGGGTGGAAAAAGAACTTCAAACTTTATTGATCATGAAGATATTGCTGAGTAACTTCATGAAACCTATTTTGTTTTATTTTCCTTTTTCATTCTTTGCTAACATTGTATTCGTTAAATTCTTGAAAAGAGATTTAAAAAATACAATTTATTGTTTTGCTTAAATTTAAAATATATTATTTTTTTTTATCTTTATCAAGCTCTTTCACCTCTGATGAATCTATTCTAATCATATAATATATAATAATAGTAGTATATACTATATAGTATATTTATATTATATATACAGTAATATATAGTATACTAATAGTTATATATTAGTATAGTATTTATGATAATATATATAATGATATCTATATACGTATCATAATAGTAATATAGTTAGTAGGTACTATATAGTATAAATGGATATACTATATTTATATAAATATATTTATATTATGATATATTCTTCTTAGTATGTATTTTATCTTTAAAGTCAAATTGTGAGTTTCGCATTAGGCGGGAAGAAGGTCTAATAATTATTATATAGGAGTGAATGCGGAGTTTTGCGAGGGGGTATAGTTGTGGACCACCTGGGCCAAGGGATGAACCCTCATTAGCAAGAATGCCATAGTGAACGGGGCTCGTCCGTCAATTCCCGATGAAGCCTAAAGCGAGTGATTTTTCTGACTCTGTGTAACGATCATTCTTCACTTAATGGGCCATATTAAGGGAGGGGTAAGACTCGGTTTTCGTTATTTCGACTCTCGCGTATTGTTCTTCCGTACTACTTTCTGTTCCAGTGAATGTGGTTTCACTTTATTTTACCCTCACTTTTTTTAAAAAAGTCACTCGTACTATATCTGAGATTTGTGTCATAATAAATGGTACGTCCCACCTTATAAATACTATACTTCATAAATACTATATATACTTTTACTATATTTTACTTTAATTTTTTTTAATTGCAATGACAATTGAATATAACCTATATTTTATTATATATATTATAAACTATTTAATATTTATTATATTATTAATATTATATTTCTATAATATATATTTTTATATCAGAGAGAGAGAGAGCTAGAGAGAGAGCAGTAGTATGAGAGAGAGAGAGAGAGAAGGAGAGAGAGAAGTTTCAAGCAGCCGCTTCTTGAAAACTTACCCCTAAATAGAATTTGATCACTTCGGCAGATTCTTTTCAATGTATTTTACAGAACCGGTAATTTTATTCTCACAGAATTTGCGATTTCTTTGAAATCTTCGTTCGGCGACCTTGGAAAGTTCTGCTAGTAGTGTTTCGCTTTCTTTACAATTGTCTAGCCATTTCATGAGTAACAGCATCGTATCTTACTTGTAGTCTTGGATTTTGAAACTATGCTTTTACAATTATAAAATAACTATCTAAGCTTTAATCTATATAACTTTCTATTTGAATATGAATATATTATAAAGAAATATAGAAATTTAAATAAAGTTATATAAAATTATTTATTATTATTAATATATATATATATATAATATCGTATATTATTATATATATGAACATTTTATTATGGGTATATTTATTTTAAGATTCTCGAAATTCTGTTTTAATCATATCTGTTCCGGTTCAAGAATACGATTTTTTTTTTTTTCGCATTTGGTTTAATATCTCACAGCGGATCTTTTAGCTTTTAACGTGGTAAGGAACATCGTTTTTCAGCTTTTTCGTGCCTATCTAATGAAGCGCTCGAGGAAAAATTTCAATATATTTTAATAATATTTTTCTAATAAAATATAATTTTAAGCAAAATACTAGAAATTGAAAATATTCAAATCTAAACCTTATTAATAAGGATTATTCTTTATGACTTAAGGGTTAAATAATAAAGAAAACATATATTAGGCGGGCTCGAGGGGTACAGAGATGGGGACGTTCCCATATTTTCCTTCGTGGTAGGTGGAGGGGCTGGAGAACCGCCCAGCGACAAGCTTTCTAAAAACACATGAAAAGTATCTACATTTTTGGGGGAGCGTTCTCGTGTGTGTGGTATTTTTTTTTGTCCAAAAAAAATATTCCTACCCTGTCATTCCCCCTGAAGTGCCGAGAGACCTCACGACTCCTGCCATCGGGGCGTATACCCTTGGGTATTCTTTTATGTTTGAAAAACAACCAAAAAAAGAGAAATCAAAATATTAAAATAGAATTTTAACTTTTTAAAAAATTATTACATAAATTTTTTTTACGCAACTTTTGAAGGCATGATTCCGTTACCGACTTAAATTCAATGTCTGTTTAGTGCCTCAATCATATATATATCTAGGCAATCAATTAAATCTTAAATCAAAAACAAATACTTTCATAATAAAAAGTGAGTGGAGTCGTAAAACGAAAAAAGTTCCTAAGTATTGTTCATCTGCTATCCTTACCGTTATCACCTATCTATTTATAATTGATTGTTAGGATTCATATATCTAGAAATATAACTAAATTAAAATAAAAATAAATAATTTAAAAAAAATAAGGAAAAATATTAAATACCTAAAAAAAAAAAAGTATTTTTATAATATTGAAAATATTTAATTATATTATTTTATATATATATTATATATTTTCATATATTATATATATTACTTTTAATTAATAATAATATATATTAATATATTAGTATATATTTATCTTATATATTATATTAATATTAATAATATATATAAATTATTATATATATAATATATATAATGGTTCGTTTAAAAGGTAGTTACAAAAAAATGTCATAAATATCGACAATCGCCATAAAATCTGCTCGTTTTGGTCAGGTCCCGCGCTGTCACGTGCTAAGCTAATAACCCCATTAGAAAAGACTCTCGCAAAAGTTTCCAACAAATTAGCTTTTTTTTTATCATTTACCATTTTTACTACTTTAATTTTATTAAAATTTTTATTTTTATTTATATATATACTTTTTTAAGGGCTCGAGCCGACGGAGGGACGAGGGGGGTACGCGAAGTCATCCCCGTCGTCCCCCGCTGAGGCTCGAGAGCCCTGCTCCTTTCCAATTCTTTGCTATTTCCTTTCTTCAGTGGTCTTCTTTTTAAGTAGGGGTTTTCTCGTGAAATAAAAAAAAAATCATACTTAAATTTATTTAGTTGACGGCTTGAAATAATTCGTAAATTAAAAATCCGATACATTGTTCGTTCGATATATCTCGGTTAACTACCTTTGCCATTATTTTCCCTAATATATATATAATTATTTTTTTATTAAAATTATATATATATATATATATATATAATATATTATATATTATATATAATATATATATATTTTCATATATATTCTATATATATTATTATATATTATATTATATAATATATATGTATATATATTCTACGTCTTTCTGTCGTTTATCTGCCTTCACCTCCATAAACATATCGATTGCATGGAGTTTCGTAACACGATAATAGAGGAATATAAAAATGTGTAGCATCAAATTTGTTAAGTCAATAGTTAATAAACAGCTTCACACCTTTAAATATATTATAATTTTTTTTAAATTCTTTGTAAACTACGTAACTCATACATAGCACCTTACTTAAAGTATCGTAACCTTTCCATTTAACGTAATTTTATTTTTGTTATTTAATATTTATAAAGAACACGCTTTGCACCAATGCGTGCAAGTACATTTGTTCGATAGACGTAGGTTTTAAAAAAATTACGACTTAAGCTTAATATGTTATTAGCAGATAACCGATCATGTAGCTTTATATATATTTTTCATACTACTCACACTATATATATATACTTATTCTATTTATTACTATATATATTATATTTATTTATTATATATACTTTATATATATATACTATATCTATTTTCCTTAAATAATAGTTCATATATATATTTTCTTATATCTATTATTATAACACCCTCATATTACATCAAATTCGCTTATATTAATAGTAATTTTTTCTTCATTTTTATATATTATTGCTTTCCTGAAGTGCTATCTGATTGCAATCTCACCGGTCAAGACAGTGAAACTTAGTTAATACTTGCATTGTAGTAAATAGTTAGTTTTTTGGTGAATGAACTCAAATGTATATTAACTTTATCACCATTATCCCAAATTTTAGTTGTACAAATATTCTGATTCTCCGGAACAGTTTCGATTTTCTATTAATTCCAATAATGGCGGCCATCGCAGCGCTGACATTCTTCTGATAAGTGAATGATTTGAGACTTTGTGACTACTAATTTTTCAAAATTCTGGTTTTTGTGGCTCCCAGTTTAACATCAAGAACCAATGATTTTGGCTCATTCCATTATGTCTGTCCATCGTAAGCTGATCAGTCATATTTTTTTTCTAATCAGTTCAAAAAAATTTCTTTTGAATCAAAAATTTTGAACAGCTTCGCGCTTTTATTGACAAGAGTTGGAACATTGTTTTTTTCTATTAATTAATTTTAAATTTTCTTTTTTTATTTCTTTTTTTTTTTTTTATAAAACTTGTTGTTTTTTTGTTTAAATTGAAACGATGGAATAGTGATAATATTTTAATTTATCATTTATAACCTTTGATTTAAGTTTTGGTTTATTTATTTTAGTTTTCATTTTCTGATGGTATTGTTATTGCATTAAGATTATATATAGTTGTTCTTTTTAATTTAGTATTGGTTTTTTTTTTTATTCTTTTCTGTTTATCAATAAATGTTTCTTTATATATTCTAAAGGATGTGAAAGTCATCCTTTTTATTATAACTATCACAGTTTTTAATTGGTACTAAATTCTTTTTACATTTTCTTCTAAATGTTGTTTGGATTCTATGCAATACTATATTAGATCATGATGACCTTGTCTTTTTAATGTGCTTTAAGGTCGGAATACTAAATTTTTTAGTTGATCAGATTTCTCTTCTTTTATTCGAATCCATCGTAAGTTTAGAATTTAACTGTTTGATTGCATTCAGAAAATATCGCCTAAAGCTTTTCCCTAAATCCTTTCTTCGGTTCCATTATAAAGATCTATAGTAGTCTTTATTCTCGTATGGTTTTATTTATAAATTAGGAACGCACATAAATATATTTTAAGTGCTAACCGTCACACTAGTTTATGTCTGCATTTTTCTCGTGATTTCAGTTGTTGAATATCCGTCTTTTATTTTAAAGTTACATTAATTTAGTTATATTATAATTATTTAAACTATTTTATAATTGTATATTACTTCACATTGAAAATTTTTTAGTTATTTTTCTGTTTTTGTATGGCTTTAGATTGGCTGAAACTTATACAATACGCTCACTGTACTAAGAATGAAACAGTGATCAAAGATGGAGTCTGGAGCTATGCAGAATAAGCATCTGCAGATTGTTATATCATATCGTAACGTCTATAGCAATAACCAATTGTTAACATCTGCTTCTTCTGCCGGAGATTTTGTGCATACTTGTGTCTTATGCATAGTAGGCTTCTGTAGACAAGAAACCTCTATAACAAATTAATTCATGTAATAGATAGACCTAACACCTCGAAGGTGAGGAATTAATGGTCACGAAAATAAAAGTAATCCTTTTCCACTCTTGATTATTCTGTGCATTTCAACATTTTTTTTTAGTGGACTAATTTCTTTTTCATGTCAATAGGTTAGTTTAATTCAGTTGATAAAATGAAACTTTAGGGCTAATAATTCTGCACTGTTATTAGTATGAAACATTCCCCAACAAACATTATGCTTGATAATTAGTAAGAAATTAGATAATTGACAGAATGGTCTTGTTGATGCAACTAACGGAAACCTAGCATACTTGAAGGTGATCTCCATGCATGCAGCTTTAACTGTGTGTACCTATCAATGTTCTGTAAACATTTTCATGAAACCAGTAAACAAGCAATTCTCCTTCTAAATAACATACGGATATTATTAACGTATTAACTAGAACAAAAGATAGATAATTACTTGGGCGTACCTATAAAAATGAATACACAAACAGAAGCGTTTTAGAAAAAGTTATGTTTCTTTCCTTAACCTTAGAGGAAAATAAAAAAGCTACGTCTGAGACTAACCAACATTCAGTCATATAAGTTAGTTTGAGATTAATTCGAGAATAATGGAATGTACTTTATGAGGCTTTTTTAAAGGAGTATAGAAATGGATCTTTAGAGGAAAACGGCGATAATCACAGCTGTCCCTCTCGAAATATTGCTATAAACATGTACTAAGGTCCTAGGATGAGTTATCTCAGATATATAATAACTTAACTGAATGTACACTCATTCGAAGTATGGGAGAAATTCCAAATCTAAATTTAATATAGTGGAAAACAAGACCAAACAGTGAGTTGTCGTCCTATTAGTTAGAAATCTGTTGGTCTAACTTAACAAGAGACAATGTACGAAAGTCACATAAATCTAGATGATGAATGCAGAAAAGTATAATTTAGACTATATTGAAAAGCAGCAGCCAAATATTAATTAAAAGAGGATAGTCAAAGAGAATTTTTTTTTATTCCCGCATGACATAGCTGATTGGATATTTAACAGGAAGGGTTGTGGAATACCTTCGCCGTCAGTTATTATCACATTACTTGATTGTCGTATAAATATTTTTTCAGGGTATGATACCAATAATTTTAAATATTCTGCCATTTGGTCAGCTGGATATGTGCAGAGCGTGGCACCCCACGAAACTATCATAAAGAATGCAGACACGAGCGGTGCTGTCAGTATTTGGTGTTTATCATGAGCCACTATCTATTTTATATTTTTAATTATATTATTATATTAAACTGATGTCCCTAGTATAAAATCTTAACTAAGTTTATCTTGTTTTAATAGTTCATACAAAAAATTCAGAAAAATATTTTTTGCGCAACGCATCGTTGATTTATTTAGGTGGGATATGATTTTCATTTAGATAAAGAGTGAAGTGGGTACAGTTATTTTTGCTGGCGGAGCAGTTAATTATATCACAGTTACGTTCGAGAAACTTAAAGGCAATTACGAACATTTCTTTTTCAGTGGCGAAATAATGGCAGACGTATTAACACTAAGTAAAAAACCAAAGATAATAGCTCGAAGTATGTCCACAGATTGAGTTGTAAAAGAAATGGCAAATTGTTAATGATCTATGTGAATATTCATGTGATTTTAAAACTCATTTTGATTTGAAAAATCTAGAATATACCCTCAACGTACGGTTAGCATATTACATCATTGACCTTTTCTGGAAAACAGCTTATTTGGAACTTAAAAATTGAATGATCCACTCTGTATGGTCC
>JABUQX010056795.1:0-12500 GCA_015478945.1 Trachelipus rathkii
AACAGCAGAGGAGAGTTATTATATATAATATAATATATATATGCATATAATTATAGTATATATATTTATATATTTCTTGTAATGTATATCTTATATTGTTTAATTAAATCATATATAACATATATTATTTTATATTAAATATTAATATTTAATATACATATATTATTCTTATATATATATATCTTATATATTATTATCAGGTCCGTGTGTATGTGTATGTCAGTGCTTTTGCGTCAGCGGTGTCACTGTAAAGAGTATATTATATATATACTTGAATGAACGTTTATTACAACTATTTATCTTTTTAATCATATTTAATTGTCGTGTATAATGACTTAATTTTATTTTTTTTTTAGGTTATGATTAAATATACGAAATTGTAAACATTTATATATCATTAGTGTGTATTTTGGTTGCCATCTTTAAAGGTACACTACGTTATCTTATCTATTTTATCTTTATATATAATATATCAATAAATCTTCTATATAAATATAATAATTTATTTTTTTTTTTATTTCTCTTAATTTTAAAAGATTTTTTTTTTTGAGTTATCTTTTGTTCTTAGATTAGGACTTTTAAGATATTAACACAATTTGGTTTATAATTTAAATTTGGCTAGATGCTATACCATAGATGCTATATATTATTGGCTCTATAAAATCTTATTATTATTCTATTATTTTATTCTTTATATATATATGTACCCTATTATCTACTCATACCGTATTTAAATAAAAATGGGGGAGATGCAATAATATATACCGGAGTTACGTATGTGAAAAATATTAAAAAGGTTTTAATATGCTATAGTAAAATAATATTATGAGATATGTTTTTTTAATAATAATTTTATTACTATTCATCGTAGTGTTAAATATACTGTTCATATTTGTGTATTCGTATCCTAATTTTAATTTCGCACCTTTATGTCTATTTATACTTATTGTATCATAACTATGTGGTGGGGATTCATTATATATATATATTTATATTATTATTATATATATATTATTATATTATATATATTATATAATATATTATTTAACATAGATTTATACATTAATAATATATCACCCTGGTGATAATTCTCCTCATTCCTGGTGATAATTCTCCTCATCCCTGTTGATAATCCTCTTCATCTCTAATGATCATGACTATCTCATCCCCGGTCATAGATAATCTCGATAATCCTCTTCATCTCTAGATAAGTGATGTGAGGTAGTGTTGTAGAGTGACGTGGTGGTTTGGGATAGCGATGAACGCGTAGGGGGATGTGATGGTAGAGGTGTGAGTTTTCGTTGTCTGATATAGCTAGGATATGTGTTGTGGTTGTGTAAGGAGTGTAGGCATCACAACGAACGTGTTAAGTCTTGGCGGTTTTCTATGTTTTGGTGCCTGCTTATTTGAAAAATTCTCTATATTTATTTGTTTTCTTGCGAGTGTTGTCCTTTTACTCCTCCTTTTGAATATGGTAGGTGACGCTACATGAGTTTTGGTTGATTTCGGCCAACTCCAGAGCATCTGCGCCTGTAGAATCATAGAAGAAAGAGATAAGTCGCGCCAACGTCCCGTTGCAGAGATAGAGGGTCAAGAAGTTTGAAGTAGGGGACAGTTTATTAGTCTCCTTAGCTCTAGCTCACCCTATTCATAGAATCTGTGGAGAGCGGCCCCCCCCCATGTGAGACAATAATCAACAAGGCGAATAAGGCCTTATATAACTGGAGTAGATCTGTGCAGAGGAAAAAATTCCCACACAACTGAAAGAACTCAGTTCTTTGATGCACCTTAGAACTGTTGTTATGAGGTTTCCAAGTACAATTTTTGTTTATATTCAGACAAAAATGTTTTTTGCTTGTCAACAGGTGCAGACGTTAGAGCCGGCGAAGGAAATAGGAAAATTAGGTGTTTTTAAAGATTGAGATGATAAAGAAGTTGAGCTTTAAAGAGTTGAATTTCAGAAGGTTGCGGCGAGCCCCACCCGGAATCTCATCAGCTAGGCCAGAATTAGAAACCGGAAAGCTGAAGACGAGAATCAACTCTAGATGCAAAAAAGGGAGCAGATTTGAAATGAGTTGTAAAGAATGGAGAGTTAAGTCATCGGCAATAAGAGTGAAGAGTTAGAACGTAGGTTAGAAGTAAATCGTTTGATGAAAAGTAAGAACACAGTTGGAGGTAAAACAGAACCTTGAGGAACAAAACAAGTCGCTCCATCAGGGAGTGCCTGATATGGAGCGACCAGAGAGAAAACTTGACAAGAGTAGGGAAAGAAAAGGAGGAAACCCAAAGGAAGGGAGCTTAGAGAGTTATGACGTATGCCATATGCTGATAACAGGCTCTTGATAATGCTCGAGCGCTACTCAACAGCTCCCCATAGTCCCTAAGCGCAGAGACCATAAATCAGTTAGGCTAGGAGAGTAGGTCACCAGTTGACCTCAAGCGTCGAAAGCCATACTGAAGATCTGAAAGAAGGGAATGGACTCCAGATGATCCCGGAAATGAGAGTTAAGAAAGAGTTTTCAAAGATTTTAGATAGAATACAAGCGAGAGCTATAGAAGATAGTTAGAAGGATCAGAGCCGCTACCTTTTTCGGGATTGGCTGGACATATGCGCGCTTCCAGCACTAAGGAAAATTGTATTAGTTTAATTAAGGCATAGAAAATAGAGCTAAATGAGGACGGGCGGTAGCTCAGAAGCACACTCCTCAAAACACACGGGAGGGAATGCCATCCGGGCTATGCTTCCTGAGTTCATAGATCTCCAGAATTCCATGCCTCGATTCATGCGTAATCATCGGGCAAGAGGATAGGAACTTGGAAGGAGAGGAGTAGGAGGAGGGATGCCCCCCCCCCCCCAAAAAAGTTGGGTCCCCCAGGGGGGGGGTTTTGGGAAAAAAAAAATTAGTGAAAATATGATACCGAAGAGATTAGCCTTTTCATTAGGAGAGTTAGCTACTGAACCGCTAGAGCGAAGAGGACGAGGAAAGGGAGATTTACAAAAGTTATTAGAGACTTGTTTTTGCACTCTGGCAGAAATTTTTTCTACCGCCGTCTCGAGCCTCATAAAATAAAAAACATTTTTTTTAGTGAAAGCCGCCGAAGGAAGATTTTGAATCTTTATTGCTTACTATCTGTAGGACTTGTCCTATCGTTTTGATTTTCTTTGGAATGTTTACTGCTTCTGAGGGGGGGGAGATTCCTCAGAGCGTGTAGAACGCATAACCGATGTGTTTCATCTGACCTCTTTCCCTTCAACCAAACTTAATAACCATGGTTTTAACTATGGTTGTTTTTCGGTGCTCCTTTGTTCACAGAAGAGCAATGTTTTGCCCTCCAAGAATCATAAGTTTTAAAAATTTAAGAAACCCGCACTTTTTTCATTTCTCATCCCGAAATCTTGCAGTATCTATTTTCTCTGACACTAAAAATTCTTTGCTCCAAAGAAAATACGACAAACTTTCTGCTTCTTCACACTTTTCCCGGCATTTCCCCCCCCCCCCCCAAAATCCAACTCTACTTTAGCTTTCTTCCACTTTTCCTTCTCTTGTTTCTTCCCGGGGGGACCAGAGGATGTTTACTTCTACTAAGCTGAATCAATGTTCAACCCTTTACTTCAAATTCCACATTAAGCAATTCCTGAGTCACTCCTTCCTCTTGACATTCCTCCAGGAACGAAAGATTTGGAAATGTCTCAATTCTCCTATTCTTACCACAGATTAAAAGACTCTTGGTTCTCCTCTGCACTTCGACATTTATGTGGATCTTTTGCAGTGACGCTCGATATATCAAAAACTTTCGATAGACTCAGAAGAAAAACTTTGATATCTAAACTTCCAACTGATGGTATCTATCCGTCTCTCTACAACCATCTTTGTAATTTACTTTCAGGTTGTTCAATAGTTGTTGTTGTTGTAGACAGCAACCATTCATCCACCAACTCTTTATTTCTGCGTTTTATTAATGGCCTATTATCTGTAATTTCAAAACTTATCCACGGTTATAACTACAATTCTACTCTTCAGTAATCCTTTCATTTTGAATGGCGCCCCACCCTGGAACAGACGTTCCATGGTAGAAGGGCGGCCTTTGAGACTCTGACCTCTGATATATTAGGATTTCTATTTGATTCAGAAAAAAAAATTGTTAGTTTTATTGCCTCAAAAACTGTTTTTTTTTCGTCTTCCACACGTCTGTTCTTCGGAAAAACACAACTACAACCATTATATGTTCTTAATGTTCTTGGTACTTCTTTTTCATGTGTTTTTTTTTAATGATAACATTGTTTCTAATGCAAAATTTGCTTCTAAGAAGTTACGTGTTCTGAGGGGCCTTCAGATATTTTTCAAACAACCTCTGTTACTTGCTCTATATAGGGTACCGCTCACCCTTCAATGATTCATAATATATATATATATATTATAATATATATATATATATATATATATATATATATATATATATATATTATATTATATATATATATATATATATTAGTAGTTAATTATCTGGATTTTAGTAATTTCGAGAAGACCCCCGACTCTAACCACTTTTGTGTTTACCTTATGGTATTCCTTTAGTAATCAAACTACGCGGTTTTAGGTCGGTGAGGCCGAATTTGAAGGTCTGGAAAAGACCGAATTCCGATGGTTTTCTGAGCCTGAACTCAAGGATTTAGCCCCAGAAGTGGGGCGGAGCCCCTCAAAGGGGGCTTTCTTGGTTCATAGAAGGTTTTTAAAATGATCGGTAGATCATTTTTGATGGTTCCAATCGATCGATTTATCGTGATCGATTACACCTAAATCGTGTTTAAATCGTTTTCTACGTGTTCTGTTGGCTTTTTTACATTGCAAAATCATAGACGAAAGAAAATAATACAATAATTAACATTCGATTAATCGCTGTAGTGACAGAACAGTTTCACCGGCTACAGCTTTTTCTCAAAAAGTATAAGAGATATTTGCTTTAAACTTGGAATATAATCTATATATGGCGAATTACAGCTCGAAACCGTGTAAATTTCAAGTCTGTAGGATTTATATAGAGGGGGGTCACCCCGAGGGTGGACGCCGATATTGCGCTTACGCCTTGTGGATTGCTTTCTGGAACGTAAGATTAGGCCTAACAAGCGTTCGGGCGACCCGACCACCTGAGGTCAAACAGACCGAAGGTCTGTTTGACCGACAGACACAGCCCGAGCGCGCGTGGCGCATACCATACACATTATTATTATTATTATTATTATTATTATTATTATTTTATTTATTATTATTATTTATTATTATTATTATTATTATTATTTTACATCGAAGTTCGATTTCCGATGGAAATCGAATCTGAGTTCGAAAAAACGATCCCTGTAAGGATCTTTTTTTACGCCTCTGTATTCCGCCGTGGTTACTTCTTCACATCCGGTTCTGAGTACAATATATATCTACATGGGTTAGAGTATCGTATTGGGTTTAAAAAATTCTGAGGATGGTTTATCGGGATGTAAGCTCAAATCGTAGACAAGAATTACGTACCCCGCGTCCCCTTAAGGGGGGACCCACCTTCATACATTAAATATTGACGTAGAAGACCTGAAACTCGAGACAGGATACGAGGAGTAGGAGGTCGGAGACGGAGTTGGAGTTGGATTCAGCTTCTGAATCAGAGACCTCCTCTGGATGGGGTCCACCAGTTGAAAAAACAGAAGAAATGCATGGAATACAAAACAAGAAGAAGGAGGAGGAAAGAAGAAGAAAGGAAGAAGGAGGAGGAACAGGAGGAAGGAAGAAGAATGAAGGAAGGAGGAGTAGGAGAGGATTCAGAGTAGGTAGTGGCACCGGTGCTGGGGCCGGTGCGGTGCTAAGTTAATAAACATTCGTATAACAATATTTGTGTGCTTATATATGTTATTGGGACTGTAGATTTCGAAAATATGGTTTCAGAACCATCACAGGAAAAAAATAAATAAATAAATAAATAAATATAAATTTTCTTACACTTCTTTTTATGTTATAACTTACAAATTTAGTTTTTTACATACCCTAAAGCAGTAAATACAAATCAAACCACTATCCATCCTCCCTCCTGAACCAATCTGTGATCTATGATCTATTGTCTATTTGGATTCAGTCACATTCGAGTGTATTTTGGATAAACATAACATAAAATCAAGTTCTTTATACAAAGATCAAACAATATAAGCTGATGTAACAAGGTTTTCACATTAATTAAAGCTTACTTAGCATCATCTGAACTATGAATTTAACCCAAGACATAACCTAAAACATCTTAAACAGGAATAAACTGTTAACGTTAACAAAGTTTAACACTTAACAACAGTAAGTACTAACATAAACTCAAAAACGTAACTTATTCAACTTTGTGCAAAGATGTCTCTACATAACAATGTTAATTTTACATTAACATGCTATTGTTGAAAAAATTCGCTTTTTGCTTGTGTAAATTATCATCAGTTATCCAAATATCCAATACATTAACAAAGAAAATGATATAATAAGCACATAACATTACAGAACTAAGCATAATATATATACAACGACAAACTGCACAATCTTAGAGGGTCAGAATAAACTGTACCATTAAACAAAAGATTCCAGACTTATCAACTAGTAAAAGTAACTAACAGACTCACAAAAAACACATTCTTCATGCTTTATCAAACATATCTCCAACATAGTAATATCATTTTATAAAAAATTTAGCTAATAAATACCTAAACATCATAATACCTAATGGGTAAAGACAAAGAAAGTAAAGTTTTTACTCTCTGTACAAGCTAAACTATGAACATTACATACTTAACACAACACACACACACCACACAGTCCAATACACACTCAACACACAGCACACACACACACACAACGCACACAACCATTCGAATAAACAGCTATCATTAACAACTTAGTCAATAAAGCGAACATAAGCGGGAAGTAAAACAGTTTTCATTTTTATAAACATAATAATTTTTCATTGAAAGTGCGTTATATAATACATAAAGAAATATAAATACATTAAAAAATATAATTTATTTTAATATAATAATTCCTCATCAGGGAACATAGGATTCAAGTTGGTAGCTCTATATTCTCTCTAAAGATTCAACCATCCTGTGAAAGGATGTAAGTATAAATGCTTCAGCAACACTAAACCATTTTTTCGGCGTATGACAATCAGCCGCACTCATTCTCTCATACAAGAGAGAAGTAAACTCATCGCCAAAGCTGATAGTTTTATCTAAAAGCATTCTGTATACTGAATTATATACGGGAAACCATGATGTTTCGGTGTAAATATCATAGGATTACACCATGTGCTTCATATGTAATTAAGTTCCTCAGATGTCACATCGTTAAGGTGCGCTGCTAATTCGTTTTTTATTTTAAGCAATGCTGTAATATTTCCAGATGTTCGAACTGTGAAACCTATACACGTACGCATGAAAGTCACACAATCGATGGGTTTCCAGTAGTTGCGTATATCAAGGGATTTAATATTGTCACACGACGAGAGCACAACGTCTATTCTATTATCACCTCTCACACGGTCACTCTTTGATAGTATTTCACTACTTGTCGATCATCAGATAACAAACACTTATCCTCTAGCATGCAGCTGCGATATCGATAATCTTGATGAATCCATCAGCACAAACGAGTAAAGGTCTATTATTTGATCCTCTTTGCGGAATACACAGCATGTATCGGTATCCATCTGGTTGACGATAAAATTTTATAAATGACACATCGTTTGGAATAACGAAGCTCCTCGTGAAGAATATCAACAACAGACGTGGAGATGCTGGGAGATGTCATCGTACCAGTACAGTGAAAAATGTCGCTTACTGACGAAATCGTATGCGTAAACAACCCTTCAAAGGTAACGAGATTCTTTCTTTTAACCAATCCGAAGAAAGTAAACAAGAATACAACGCACGAACGACCCATTAGTTCAAAAAGGGTATATATTCTTAGTTAGACAACAACAACAACACAACAACAACAACAACAACAACAACAAAACAATAACCATACGTAAAAATAAGTTCTTTCATATACCACCGAATGTACTGCTCACCGTAACATTGTTTTCACATTAAATAAAGCTAACATAGCATTACCAGAATAAGAATATAATACGTTAGCAATACAAATCTAACGCACGCTTACGCTAGATAAACAATAACCTTTAACAAGTTGCCATACTTATAAGCAGTAAACGTACCTAGCACAGCATACAAACCGTAACCTATTCACACACTTTTTCAAGCTATCTCTAACATATCAATGTTAATTTACATTTACAACTGATTTACGATAGCATTTAGAGTATCATTTCAGATAAACATAGTACAAAAAGCAGTTCTTTATATACTAACCATCGATATATGTAACATAACAAGGTTCAATACTTAATTAGCTTAACACTAAGCGTCATATGAACTAAGAAAATAATGTACAACGAAAAACTAACACAACTTAAGCAAGATAAGTGTTAACATTAACAAAAGCTCCACACTTAACACCTGTAAAGTAATAACATTGCATACAAAACGTAACCTATTCACACTTTTTCCAAGCATATTCTAACATATTACGTTAATTTTACATTGACATAGTAATAATTTTTAACAAGGATTTATCATATTCTTGACCAATTATCATACATATCCACGATTCTCAAAAGTTTTATACCAAACATAACAAAAATAAGTTCTTTAAAATATACTAACCATCGAATATATGCTTAACCAACAAAGCTTTAGCGTCAATAAAGCTAACATGCGTGCTTTACCCCTCCGAAGGAGGGGTAAGGCCTCAGCCTTCGGGCTGGGCCAAAGCCCGTTACACCCCTTCGGGGTATCCACCCTCGCAGGATTCAAACCTTTCAGGGGCGCATCTCCACTGGGTTTTCTCTCGGAAGGTAATGTGTTGCTTTAGATACTCTGTGGTTTCATGAAAACTGTTTTTATTTGTAAGTTAAGTCGTTATGTTAAAATATTCTATGCAATGTGGAAAATAACAATGATTTGTTAGAGAATGATGAGTTTTTGTAAGATACTGTGTTAACTGACAATGAATGATGTGTTAGAAACGTGAGCCTAGGTTTAAGTTTTTGTTGAATAATGTCAGGTTTTGCCCTAGACTTTGGCTAATGTCTACGTTTATTCATAGGTCAAATGATGTTATATCTCGAAACGAGTGACACATTTGATGAAGATAGTGTCATCTCATTAGTTAAATGATTGTTGGCATCTTTGATAGATGGTCACTTTGTTAAGGATTTTTGTTAGATAAAACGGCTTTACCTGTTGCTAATATGCTCCAAAAAGTGGGAAATATCGAAGTATTGTATGACCTGTTCTAGCTACTTTTACCTTGATCAGTAGGGAATTTTTTCAGGATGTTAGCTGATTACATACGCGAGGTATGTTCGGTTTGCATTTGTACATTATATTCTAAGTTCGGTTATGATTTGTTAGCTTTTATTGATGCTAAAACTTTGTTTGTTAAGCATATATTCGTATGATATTTTATTCAAAGATCTTATTTTATGTTATGTTTGTCAAAATGATACTTGAAATATGACTTGAATAATAGTTAATAGATCACAGGCGGGTGGGACGGGAAGGGGACGGCAGGGATGGGTGGTTTGATTTTACTGGATTAATGAAAACTGTTTATTCATAAGTTAGGTACGTTATGTTAAATATTACTATGACAATGTGAAATAACACTGATTTGTTAGAGAAATGATGAGTTTTTGTAGATATTACTGTGTTATTGACGATGATGTGTTAGAAACGTGAGCCTAGGTTAAGTTTTGTTGGTAATGTTAGTTACTTGCCCTCAAGAATTTTGCTTAATGTCTATGTTTTATTCATAGTTCAAATGATGTTAAACTCAAAACGAGTGACACTTTGATGAATAGATGGTGTTTAATTCATAGTTTCAACGATTTGGTGTCTCTTGCTAGATTCGGTCACTTTGTTAACGGGATTTTGTTTAGATGATGCGGCCTTTACTTTTGCTGATAATGTGAGAAAGTAGGAAACATATCGAGTATTGTTGTGACTATTAGCTTACTTTACCTTTGGACAAGTAGGGAATTTTTTCAGGATGTTAGCTGATTATTCATACGCGAGGTATGGTATGGGTTTTGCCTTTGTACATTATATTCTTAGTTGGGGTTTATGATATGTTAGCTTTTATTGACGCTAAAGCTTTTGTTGGTTAAGCATATATTCGATGGTTAGTATATAAACTTTGTTATTTTGTTGTTATGTTTGGATAAACTTTGTTATTTTTGCAATTATTCGTTGGTTTGTATGATAATTGGTCAAAGATTATGATAAATCCTTGTTAAATATTACTAATATAAATGTTAAAATTAACGTTTAATATGTTAGAGATATGCTTGGAAAAAGTGTGAATAGGTTAAGCTTTGTACGCAATGTAAGTTACTTTACAGGTGTTAAGTGTGGAGATTTGTTAATGTTAACACTTTATTCTTGCTTAAGTTGTGTTTAGTTTTTGTCTTGTCACATTATTTTCTTAGTTCATATGATGCTACGTTAGCTTTATTAATATGAAAACCTTGGTTATGTTTAGCATATATTCGATGGTTAGTATATAAAGAATTCATTTTTGCGCTATGTTTATCTGAAATGATACTCTAAATGCTACGTAATCATGTTAATGTAAATTAACATTGATATGTTAGAGACTATGCTTGAAAAAAGTGTGAATGGTTACCGTTTTGTATGCTGTGGCTTAGATACTTTACTGCTATAAGTAAATGGAATTTGTTCCTGTTAGTTGTTTATTCCCTAGCGTACCAGGTGCGCTTCTCAGATTTTGCTTATTGTACATTAATATTCTAGTTCTGGTAATGCTATGTTAGCTTTATTAATGTGAAAACATGTTATGTTAGCATATTCGTTTGTTGGTATATAAAGAACTTATTTTTGCACTTTTATTGTTGTTTGTTGTTGTTGTTGTTGTTGTTGTCTAACGAGAAATATATCCTTTTTGAACTGATATGGTTCATTCGTGCGTCGTATTCTTGTTTTACTTTCTTCTGATTGGTTGAAGAAAGAATCTCGTTACCAATAAGGGTTGTTTTAACGCATTCGATTTTCGTCATAGGAACATTTTTTCACTGTTCTAGTACGATGAATCTCCAGCATCTCCACCGTCTGTTGTTGATATTCACGAGGAGCTTCTTTTTATTCCCACGTTGGTGTCAATAAAATTTTTTTTATCGTCAAACCGGATGGATACGTCCATTGCTTGTATCCTTGCAAGAGAGTGCAAATAATTAGACCTTTATTCTCTTGTGCTGATGGATTCATCAAGATTATCGATATGCAGCTGCATGGCTGAGGATAAGTGTGTGTTATCCGATGGATTGACGAGTAGTGAAATATCTATCAGAGGTGACCGTGTGAGAGGTGAAAATAGAATAGACGTTGTGCTCTCGTCGTGTGACAATATTAAAACCCTTGGATGTACGCCAATACTGGAAACCCATCGATTGTGTGACCTCATCGCGTACACGTGTATAGGTTCACAAGTTCGAGCGTCTGAAAATCATTACAGCTTGCTTAAAATAAAAAACGATTAGCAATCGACCTTAACCGATGTTGACATACTTTGAGGACTTAAACATATAGCACATGGTTGTAATCTAATTACTTTCCACCGAAACATATGGTTTCCGTATAATTCAGTATACAGGAATGCTTTAATAACTATCAGCTTGGGTGAGTTTACTTCTCTCTTGTATGAGAGAATGAGTGCTGTTGAATCGACATATGCCGAAAAATGGTTTAGTGTTGCTGAAGGCATTTATACTTACATCCTTTCAGAGGATGTTGAATCTTTAGAGAGTATGATACGAAGTTACCCAATTGGAATCCTATTGTTCTCTCGATTAGATGATTTTATATTTAAATAAATTTATATTTTATGTATTTATATGTGTTTTATGTATTTATATAACGCACTTTTCAATGAAAATTATATGTTATAAAAATGAAAACTTGTTTTACTTCCCGCTTATGTTCGCTTTATTGACTAAGTTGTTAATGATAGCTGTTTATTCGAATGGTTGTTGTGTGTGTGTGTGTGTGTGTGTGGTGTGTGTGTGTGTGTGTGTGTGTGTGTGTGTGTGTGTGTGTGTGTGTGTGTTGTGTGTGTGTGTGTGTTGTGTGTGTGTGTGTGTGTGTGTTAAGTATGTAATGTTCATAGTTTAGCTTTTACAGAGAAGTAAAACTTTACTTTGTTTGCTTTACCCATTAGGTATTATGATGGTTAGGTACGGTTATGCTAAATTTTTTGTAAAATATTACTATGTTGGAGATATGTTTGATAAAGCATGAATGGAATGTGTTTTTTGTGAGTCTTGTTAGTTACTTTTACTGTTGATAAGTCTGGATCGTTGTTAATGTTAGCAGTTTATTCTTGCTTAAGATGTGTCAGGTTTGTCGT
>JABUQX010056797.1:0-18001 GCA_015478945.1 Trachelipus rathkii
TGGTACTTCCGTTTCAGTCAGATGGGTGTTTAACCGTTTCATAGGCTATCGGTAGAAGCACTTAGCGTTTTTTCGTGCCTTCAGGGGTGGGTGCTGGGATACAGTGATGTCAGGGGAAACACAGATGAAGCTCCCACCCCTCCTCATCTTTGAGCCATCGTGTTAACAGATATAGAGTCACTGGACCTCCGCGTGAGACACACAAAGGAATCCCTCAAGCACCAGATTGTGCCTCCGGCTCTCAAGACTGGGCCCACTGGGCGGGAGGCGGAGAACCCTGAACGGGTAAGAGGTAAGTATGAGTGCATGACCGCGCTCGCTGAGAGGAAAGTCTAGGATAGCAGATGGAAGTAACCAAAGCAAATGGCCAAGAAAGGGTTGTGACAGACGCGCTCTGATTGGCTCAAGGCCGACGGGTAGGAACCTGGGCTGGGATGAACAGCGAGCACATAGGCCTCCCTCCCACAGGGATAGGGGCATCACCCGGCCTCTACCTCCAGGCTCTCTTTCGGTTCCTTCGGAGGAACGGAATGCACCAGCAATTCTCAGACCTTCAGTCTGAATGGGGGGGGTCAAGAAGGCGGAGGTAGGACTGGAAGGTCTGCCCATGTATGCACAGCCATAGTCCAGTTTAGCCCGCACAAGCATGATGTAAAGATCAGGTGGAGCAAGGTGTTTCTGTCCACACCCCAAGTCTTGGAGGTGAGGTGCCGTAAAAAATCCAAGGAACGGCGGCAAGTGGCTTGAGAAAGAGGAAGGTACGTGAGAGACTCATCCCGAGCAACAACAGACCCAGGGAACCACCCTCGGCTCCACACACGGATGGGAGCCATGAGGCGTAACATTGGAGGCGATTGTAGGCGACCCCTACAACGAGAGGATTTTTACGGAAAAGCAAGGCTGTAGTTTTCGACGTGGAGAATGCAAAGCAACCCACGCGTAGAGCACCAGGAGGAAACCCCTACCGATGGCAACCTGAAGTTGACGTTCCATACAGGGAGTTTAGCTCAAGAAGTGTACAGGGCAGATCGTCAACATAGATGGAGCATCCAAGGTCGGGATGGAATCGACACCACCATTGAAACGATAGCGAAAAGCAACACAATCCGTACACTGCCCTGCGGCACCTTCGTCCAAGACAAAACGCTTCGACAGCGTGGTACCACAACAGATCTGAAACGAACGATCGGCCTGAAGGAAAAGGGGAAGTTGCCCCCTAAGTCCCAGGAGTGGAAACCGCAAAACCCCAACCTCACGTGCGCATCATGCACGCCTTTTCGAGGTCAAAAGCTGGCCAAGGTCATTTTGTTGCAGGAAGCAAATGACTCACGAATATCGTGATCCAACCGAAGGAGATTGGGTCGAGCGATGGCGGCAAGCAATTGGTAGTCGGAAAATGCATGGAGTTGCTTCAACGTAGCAAGATGGGAAACCACCAATATCTCTATGAGCTTACATGTATTGCAGGTCAATGAAATAACTGATGGTTATCGGAAGGGTCGGATCAACTTCCCAGGTTTTGGAATGGGACATAATGTATTCAGTAGACCAGACGGGAGGCCCCCTCCACCCATATTATATTGTGTATAAGCCGAGAGGAGGTGGTGGCAGATGGAGTAGGCATGCAGAGCATCTGGGAGGTCTGCGTCATGGCCAGGCACTCCATCCTTCGCAAACTTCAGGGCGTCTAGGAACTCTGCCTTATAATAATCTTGTATGGAAGGTCTGTTCCAGGTGGAACAAAAAAAATCCAGAGCTCACCACAAGCAGCTAGAGCAAAAAAAAAGGTTCAGGATAGCAGGAGCAGCTGGAGCAGGACATGTGTGCTTAACTCGTCTGCCCACCGCCCGGGGGCAGAGATGACATCGAGTTGCGGGGCCGTAAACGAGGATAATAAACAGATCTCCATGGTGTTTTCGTGAAATTTTTCGCACTTTTTTATGATGATACAGGCGTAGAAGAATTAACGGTGGTAGCGTATGTGCGAAAAAAGCGAACCGTGCGTTATCTGCCGCGAGCGGGTCACCGAAGCCTTAAACAAAGTCAAGTTGGAAGGTGTGGGAGTCTGTTTTATGCAAACCTTAACCCGCTTTTCACGGTGTAAAGACACCTCCTGGTTCCACCAGGGGGGGTTGTTGATTTCCGGGTCCCCAGATGAACGGGGTATGTGCTCCGTTGCCGCCGGATTACTTTCCTGAAAGTGGGTGCAGCATCCACCGGCGGCAGGAACACGTTAGTTGCGCAGGAAAGATGGGAATATGGGTGGCCTGATGGAAAGACCAGTCCCCGCATTGTCATAAGCTCCAGCCAGAATAGTATATATATATAATAATAATATATATATGTAATATATATATATATATGTATATGTAATATTTTTTTTTTGGTGGATGTACAGGGATCTCCACAGCACACAAGAATGCGGCTATACCGTGTTAGTAAACTAACGACAAGGAAATCCCTAACGGAACGAAAAGGAACAAGAGCTGAGATGATTAGATCTTATACAAGATGTTCAGTTCCAATAGGAAGGCAAAAACACGATCACTTCGAAAGTGAAAAATTCGGATAAAATGTGTGAAGGCGATACCGAAGGGTATAGTTGGCACGTCTAGGAGAACTTGGTTCTAAGGGTCGAGATGATCCACAAAAGAGATGAACGACTGTGAGAGGACAATTGGAGGAGCAAAATATGATGGTATAGTTACCCCCATGGGTGATGGTACTGATTCTGTTCACCGCCATGGACACCGGTATTAGTTCTGCTGAAAAAATAGACAAATATGGTGGAAGGGTGTGGGAAACAGTGATGTCTGGAAACAACTGAAGCCTCCACCCCTCCCTCCGTCTTGGAACCATCGGTGTAAACCGCTATAGAGTCGCTATGGACCTCCGCGTGGGACAGAAAGAAATCCCCCAACTGCACCGAGGGTGCCTCAGACTTGGCCAAAGACTGGATCCCGTTGAGGAGAGCAGGAGGCGGATAAACCCACTGTGAATGGGGAGAGGTGAAATCATAGTGCATGACACCTCGCTAAGGAAGGTCGAGAGAAGTGAAGATGGAAATAAACTTAATAGTAATAAAAAAGGGTTGTGAAGGTTTTAACTATGATAGATGTCAAGGCCGATGGGGTAGGAACCTGAATACGGATGAACAGTGAGCACGAACGCCACCTCCGCAGGGATAGGGGGGCATCCGCCCGAGCCTCCACCTCCAGTTTTCAGCCTTCGGAAGGGAACGGGGCCATGCTCCAAAAGTGGCAATTCTCAGACCTTCTGTCTGAATGGGGTCAAGAAGACGGAGGTAGGACCGGAAGGTCTGCCCATATATGGCACAACCATAGTCTAATTTAGCCCATAATAATAATAATAATAATAATAATAATAATAATAATAATAATAATAATAATAATAATAATAATAATAATAATAATAATAATAATAATAATAATAAATCGGCATTTGTCGTAATATAATTTTTGCAAGATTTTTCCAAATTAGTAAAAACCTTCCTAACATTTTCGTTAATTTTCTTTAGGACAATTCTTGAAAACAAAATTATTGCCTTCTAAACCGACCCGAGCTTTCGTCCACTCACGTTGGACATTTTCAAGGATATGACTTAAGAGTGAGAAGTTAAGTGAACAAGGTAATATGGATAAGAATTAAAGAGCGCGTGCAAATAAATCAGCTAAATGTGAACAAGTTGAAAATGAACAAATCTGGAAGCAAATGAAGGAAGCGGCTGTTAGTAGGGCAAAAGAAGTATGTGGATGTGCTAAAGTAGAAAAAAAGAATGTTAACAGTGAGTGGTGATGCAAGCGGTTAAAAGTAAAAAAAAAGCGATAGTTCATGTACTAAAATTAGGTCTCATATCAAAGATATTTGGAATTATATAAGGAAAACATATGCAGTAAGAAGAGAAGTCAGCAACAGTTGTAGTAGGAGGATGAATAGGGAGTTACAAAGGAATAGGAAGCTCTTCGGAAGGAAGCGCGAAAGGTTAAGGAGGATAAAGGGAATCTGCCCAGTAAGCCAGAATAGGGAGGTTAACAAGTAAATGATGAAATGGATGCGAGGAGGTGTGGAGGAACACTTCTAAAATGTGCATAACATTGGCAGTAATGAAGAGATGATAGTGAATGAGTGCGGGTTTGTTGGTGCAAAATGGAATAGGCATTTTGGAGATGAGGTCATTAGTAAGCAGCGGGGTTGTGGGGTCAGTTCAAAAATTTTCTGACTCCGACTCCGACTCCACCCTCTTCAAAATTACCGACTCAACTCCAGACCTGCGAAAATTTCAAGCTCCGACTCCGACTCCGAAAATTACCGACAATGACTCCGACTCCGTCTCCACCCTCTTCAAAATTCTGAACTCTGTTCCTTTTCAAAATTGCCTACTCCGACTCCACTCTCTTCAAAACTACTGACTCCCCGACTCCACAACCCTGGTAAGCAGGATGTAATTGGTAGAGTGGGAAAGTTGAAAAATAGTAAATCTGCAGGTATAGATGAAATTACTGGTTAAATGATCAAGAATGGAGGCGAGATAGTGATTGAATGGATTTGGAAGTTGTGGCTCTGGCGTATATGGGCTATAGTTCCCGAGGAGGAGTTGGAAGGCAGTAATAATTTACTATATATAGGGTAGGGGGATAAAAAAGGGAAACTGTGAATTATAGGGAACTAGTTTATCGAGTGTTTTAGGGAAGATATATACTGGTATTTTGGTCGAAAGATTGCGTCGAGTGACTGAGAAACTGATTGGTGAAGAACAAGGTGTGTTTAAAAGTGGTAGAGGATGTGTGGATGATATCTTTACATTGAAACAAATGATTGAAAAAATGAAAGAATATAGCTGAAGCAGTCTCAAGAATTTGCAACAGGCATACGATAGGATTAATAGGGAAGCTCAATGGGAGTTGTTAGTAATATATGGAGTTGGTGGTAGGTTTCTGAATGGAATCAAAGTATGTAGGACGATAGTGAAGCGTGTGTAAGAATAAATGAAGTTGAAAGTGATTTTGATTTAATATTAATAGCGGAGTGAGGTAGGGATGTGTTATGTCTCCTTGGTTATTCAATTTGTATATGGATGAGGTTATGAAAGAATTAGAGGTGAGAGTGGCAGGAGAAGGTGTTAGAATGACTTCTGTATGTATGTCAATCAACATAGCCTTAACAATAACCAATTTTACTCAACAGCATCTGGCATGTTAGCTCGCAATTGCTTGGTCTCGAACCAGCCTGTGTGTTGATTAACGACAATAAACAAGTACTCATGTAGACACCTAAAATTGTTATCTTTAGAGCAAATTATAGAGACTGAGGTGTAACCAGCCCAATCTAATAAACATAGATTCCTATAGAGAAAAATCTGCTCTTTCCTTTAAAATAAACTTAAAAATAAAGTTGGAGAGTATCAATGTGAACATTACTCTAAAGCGTTGTTCACAGGGGCAACATTTTAACACAGTAAAAGCGTGGTAACAGTATCAACTTCAGCATAGTTGTGTGTACCTTAACCAGAAATATCAAATATTCGACGCTTACATTGCCATTCAAGCGGCCGTTCGCAAGATGGGCTTAAAGTTTACCTATGTAATGAAACGCTTTGGTGGAATTCAAGATAAATGCGTATATAGCCTTTAGCGTTACCGTTTTTGAATTGCCATTGCAAAAAGTTGACCCAGAATACCAAACCAGAAAATGCAAGTGATGTTTAAGAAGTTAAAAGCATCAGAGCTTTGGTAAAAAATTTGGTGATTCTAAATACTTTATTACCGAAAGACTAACATTTGAGAGGACCCCTAGTGCTATGAATATAAATGTGGTATGAAGCTAAAAACTTTGCAGGACATCATTTAAGACTTTCCAGGAACATTTGGTAAAATTGAAATACTCTATAGCCAGGGTGTGTGTGCTGCATTTCACATTGCAATATGTAAAATTTTGTTGTTGATTTGACTCAGACTGACCCTAGAGGGTTGACCGAGGTGTGTGGGGTAAAAGTAAGCATGATAAGAGTAAAGGTTATGGTTGTGAGTGAAGACAATCCACGGTCTTAAGTTATGTTGGATGGTTACCAGTGTTAATTATGTATAGTAGTGAAACTATGGTCTGCAATAAGAGGTATAGATCTAAGTGTAATGTGTTCAGATATGGACAATCTTAGGGGCATGTTAGATGCTAGAAGAATTGATAAAATGAGGAATGAATGCATTAGGGAGTTGTGTGGGGTGATGAAATGTGGAAAGGATGGAAGATAGTCGGTAGGTTAAGCGGATGTATAGTGGTGAGTGTGCTGGGAATCGAAGGGTTGGGAAACAGGAAAAGTGTATTGAGTCAGTAAAGGAATGTCTGAAGGAGAGGAAAGTGAGTTTGGCAGAGGCGAGAGATGCATTATAGGAGTGAATGGGGGGGTTTTGTGAGGGGTATGGTTTGTGGCCCATCTGTGAAAAGGGATGAATCCTACATTGACGAGATGCCATAGTGAGGGTCCACCTCAGTCCTGTGAAGCCCTAGGGTGGATTTTCCTGACTGCGACGAGTTCTCACTTAAGGGTATTATAAGGCTGGGCTCTCTTTTCGACTTGCGTTATATTCTTCTACTATTCTGTTTCCAGGGCATGAGACGCACCTTATCCCCAGTTTGGGGAAAGAAGGTGGGTGAAGATGATGATTTAAAATATATGAAAAAGAAATGTGAAGTTCATAATTTAGATAGTCTTTTTTTTTCTTTCTTTCTTCTAAGTAAAAATGTTAAGGTAATCAGACATTTCGTTATATTTTATAATAATAATAATAATCTACCTCCTTCCCCCAGATTGGAGGAGAGGTGTACAACATACACTGCAAACAGAATAGTAGTAGAACATGACATAAGTCAAAAGGAAAGCTCCCCTCCCTCCCTCCCTTACCCTTTAAAAAGTGAGAGCTTGTAACAGTCAAAAAAAAAAAAATCTACCCTAGGTCTTCACAAGATTGCGACGGACCTTCGCTGTGCTATCTCGTCAATGTAGGGTTCATTCCTTGGTCCAGACCCACAACCATACAAACTCATAAAACCCCGTCATTCACCATTCACTCCTATTATGCACCTTTCTTCTCGCCCTTGCCAAACTAGCATTCCTTTCTGAATCAAACCACTTTTTCTTCTGTCTCCCAGCCAGTCGATTCCCAACACAAACAATACTCTACATTTGCTTAACCAACCGACTATCATCCACCCTTTCCATATGACCAAATCAGCTTAATTAATACAAACGCCTTTCTTCACACCACAAAACTCCCTAACATGTTCATTCCTCATGTTATCAATTTTTATCACACCTAACACTCCCCCCCCCAAAATTGCCATCTTAACAGATTTCACCTTAGATCTGTACCTCTTATTCCACACCATGGTTTCACTAAGATACATTAAAACCAGTAATAACATACCCTCATGCAAACCCTAGCGCCCTCGGGACTAGTTCCTTTGTATCCACCAAGGATTTTACTGCACCAGCTACCTTCCTACCATTCACAACTTTCCTACTACACTGCATCATCCGTTCCCTTTTCATGTAACATTTGCCTAAATAATTTAGCTATGATGGCATTTAATTACGCCATCCAACATAATATAGTAATAAAAATAATAAAAGTAACAATAAATAATAATAATAATAATAATAATAATAATATATAATTAATAATAATAATGATGATAATAATAATATGTAATATGTATGTATGGCAATAATAATAATGATTATTTGAATTAACACACCATTAAGTGCTGAGTACAAGATTTCTTTGCAATCGTCAGCAGATTTTCTGATTTTACAATGACGAGTATTAGTTCTTGTAACACTTAAGTTCCTTCTCAGTTCTCTCCAATTCTGACTTTATAAATTCCTTTTCATCTAGCTCTTCATTTTTAATGTCTTCTGCTGAAGCGAAATTTGCTTCAATGCCAGAATATATCTGAAAAAAAAAAAAAAAAATTTGATTAGGCCAAAGTGTGTTTCGAGAGATCCATGAAGAAAGGCAATTAAGTTTGAAGACCAATTAGACAATCAACAGGAAGTTAACTCTATTCTGTTTACAGGAAAGAGATAGAGTTGATTTAGGTGGAAGTATGATTTGGATTTCAAATATGAATAAAAAAATATTCTGACGTCATCAGGTATTAGAAAATAATTGGTCATAAAATTAGAAGGGAAATACATAGAGGAAGAAAAAAGTCTAAGATATGCAGAAGAAGTGTTAAGAGAATTTAGAACAGGACTTACAGAATGGATTATTAGAAGAACTGGTAAATATACCATATGGATGTCATTCTGTCAAGTCGCAAATAAAATTGCGGGAATGAGAAAAAATCAGAAGAAGAAAGTAAAGAAAGAAAAGAAAATTTAAATCTGGAGAACGTTTTTACCATCTGGTTTTGAGAAAGAAGAGAAGATTTGCTTTTGAGGAATTTGTACAGTAGACAAGTGGATATTGAAGCTATGAAATTTTAAAAAATAAATGTGGATTAAAATATATTGATTTCAAATTGATAAAATATTGAAAATTATTATTAAATATATGAATCTCAACTGCTGTGTGCATTTAAACAGTTGAAATCGGTTCCTTTCACAAAAATAATCTTTTTTTGGCAATATTTCAAAATTTGGTCATTAGATACGAAGATCTTCAAATCTATGCAGTAAAGGTTGGACTTTGAATGAATACATCCAGGACTTTACCCGGGAAAAGGGGCTATTTCAAACATCTGTTAGGGAATGGGAACCTTCTCAGATGTTTAGTTTTCTTCCCATGAAGGGCTACATTTGTATATTGCTTTCTTCATATGTGCAGGTGTTCAGTTTTATAATTCGTGCAAATAATCCTGTTAAAGACAATTGTGTAGTGTTAAAAATGAGTGATATGTTATTGATAACAGTGCTAGTGTTAGTAATGGTAATAATGTTAATATCAACGTTAATGTTAGTGATATTAGTAATGCCAATAATAGCAGTGATATGAATATTTGTATATATTTGATGTATGTGTATATGTATATATATGTATGTATTTGTATTTTTCCTTTTTTGGGGGGTGGAGGGGGTATTTTATATAAAAGCACCCAGTAGCTCAGTGGAAGAGCACTCGCCAAGCAAAGTGAGGGTTCCAGGTTCGCAACTGGTCAGGTGGAGAATGTGAGCTATTCTCTCCTTGGGCTTGGCTTCGTCTTGCTCGAACATTAAACGAGTACCCCCCCCCTTTATTATTGCTGTGCCAGTGAGTGGTGTTTTATATATATATATATATATATATATATATATATATATATATATATATATATATATATATATATATATATATATATATATATATATATATATATATATATATATATATATATATATATATATATATATATATATATATATATATAATCTACTTTTTTTTATATTCAATGAGAAAGTCTTGTTTCTTCTTTTGCAGTTGTAATTTGTAGGCTGTCTACAGTTTTCCTCACATTGTTTATGTGATAAGGCGGAATTCTACATGTCTTACATATTTTAAGATTCAAGTTAGTAGAAAGAGTTTTTTTTTGTCTTTGTTTTTATTATGGATACAAATTACGTGAGTACCACTTAAAATTTTATTTTTTATAGGATATACGTCTTACACCTTTAATTGTGTCCTCAAGTTAATCAAGTGTCAGTTTTTCGTTTGAAGTGTGATCATCTTTTATGTCTTAATCTGCATTACCTTGAGGTAACCCATCGTTCAACACTTCTCTCTTCTTTTCTTAAAAAAGTATAATGTAATAAATTCAGTCATTTTTTCAATTAAATTAATGATAGATATTTTTTTCTTTTAGGAACACCATTGGGGGACCTTTTTGATCCTTATTGGGATTAGGGCACAATACCCTCTTAGAACGCTTACCCTTCAATCAGGGCACAAGACACTTTTTGTATTACTTTTCAACTAAGTCACAGGACCCTTTTTGAACAATTACTTCTCTTAAATTTGGCTATATATCACTAGCAGGTAAGGGTATTTTTCATTGAAGTGTAATTATCTTAATATGGTAAAGATTCATTTGTGTTAACAAATATAAAGTATTTAACGATTAAAATTTTATTGTTTTATATACGAAAAATTGCCAAACTGATAATTTGCTAATTAAAATATTAACATAACTTTTAAACGTACTTTATATGTGAAAAATCTTTTTTTTTGTTTTTTTTGTAAGTGAATTAAAAGTTTTGTGTTAATATTAATTAATGAACAAACATTAGTGTGTCTTAAATAACATAAAGTTTCCATGTACAATCCTCAAAAACATTTATTAAGATAAAAAAAAGTGTGGGTATACTTATTTGAGAAACATTCAAGTACTTAAATTTATGTTCACCTTTCTGGATAATCTTAACCGAGTATTGTACTGACTAATAGTGATTCAATCAAATACGAGACACAAAACAGTACTTTATTTTTGGTTCTTAAGGGAATCAGTCTTATATTATGTGCTTGTAAAATTTATTTAGGTTTAGGAATTTTTTTCTCTTTGTATATTATTTATTTATAGCTAAAGATATCGATGTCCGGTAACAAAATTTCCAATACCAATTAGAAGTCAAAAGGAGATTCGGAGTCGAATCAAAGGCCATACAAATCATACCTTACTTCACAAGTGAAGATAAAAAGGTGTGAAGGATTGTCTGTGTCAGGGGCAGCCTAATATATATATATATAAATCAAAGGCCATACAAATCATACCTTACTTCACAAGTGAAGATAAAAAGGTGTGAAGGATTGTCTGTGTCAGGGGCAGCCTAATATATATATATATATATATTTAATATATTTAATTTTAAGAGATTACCATCCTTATATGCTATATGGATGGCTAATAACATCTATATATAAATTTCATAAACATCATAAACATATGTAAAATTGTATAACTTATACTGTAAATTTTAAGGCTTAAGTAAATTCTAAAAAACTACACTTCTTTACCTATATTTTATTTGAATGTCCTTGTTTTGTGCATCACTACATGACTAATTACAAATAAAGGTCTTGACCATAGGTAATCCCCTTAGCTTTGCTTTCATCTTTGATATTTTATGCACTCTATACTCACTTGATTAACTCATTATTAATTCTGTTAATTTTTTTTTCATGTTTGCTTGCTTAAATTTGATTGCCGGAGTTTGGAACCGCTTACATCTAACTGAAGAACCTGAATAATTTGAAAGTTTCCTTGCTTATTGTTTCTCACCCTTCTTTGTTTTTGCATGAGATGCCTTTATAAATGAAGATACTTAATCAATAATTTTAAGCCAAGAGGAGATCGAGTTTGGAGAAGGGATGGTGAGTGGTTGTAGCAACTTTTAATTTTTTTTGTTTTGTCTTTATTTTGTGGGACACTATCATTATTGTAAATTTTTTTCTATCGCTATTATAGAAATAGGTTAGTTTGCACTGCGTTGACTTCTTATAAGTCCTTAAACAGTTACACATTTTTTATCCCTTGGAATCTTCATTCACTTTTATATTCCCGACAAACACAAAACACAAAATTGGTAGCAGAGCGTAGTTGCTTTGACTACCTTGCTACCTTTTCCTTACTTTTTCTTTGACTTTCTTGGTTTTCTATCTATTTCGAAATTTTATCAGGTTCTAACTCCAGGTGCTATTACGTTTGGTTTCCGGTTCCTTTATCGTCGGTTCATCCTTTCATTGTCGTACGTCTCCTTTACTGTCTCTGTCTAGTATACATTTTTTTTACAACTCTCTTACATTCTTACATACATACCACAAAGATCATACATCATGGCAGAAAACGTGGGTATTAATGAGAATGGAGAAGTTAATGAACTGGGAGAGATTGATGTGGAAGGATTGGAATTTGAATGGGGGAGGAGCTTTCGGATGAGATAAAGCGAAATTTTAGCGCAGAATTGGAACAAAGGAACCCACAGAAGAGTTCGGTCAAACCGAAACTTACCACCACCCTTGCAACGACTATTCCTACGGTTACACGTCTACACGAAACACCCTTTAGTCAAATTTCTACAAGAGACAACCCTTTAGGTGGTGAATCACCAGACAAAAACTAACTCAACAATGGCTGAAGGACAAGGTTTGTGGAAAGAAATTGCAGGATTGCCACCGTCCAAATGGAATTTTCCACTATGTCAACACTTCAACAGGGATCACAAGAAAGTCAATCTGAGAATGCAGCATCGCCTTTGGCAAATCAAACACAACCTGATGTAACAGATGGAGACTGGTTGAAGGCAATTTATCTCTAAAACCAGCAAATGATAATGGCTCTTTCTAAAGTAGTCTTGTTATTGGAGGGATTTATACCACATCAGTCGACAAGAATGATTCCCATAGGGAAATATTCATTAGAGAATGGGGAACCTTTTCCCCAGTTCTTACAACGTTTTGAAGGATATGCGAGAATAACATATCCACGATCAACATCAGATGGTTGGAGGACACATCTGGGTTCATATTTGGAGGGAGATATGAAAAAGGTATACGAGGTACTAATGAAGAATAATGCAGGGTATACTGTTATAAGAACACAGCTTATTGAATGGTTTTCTGACTATTTACGGAAAAAGGTTAAAACCCATCTTAATAACTTTAATGAAGCGAAAATTCTTTCCCATGAAACGATACCCTTGTATGCTCTGAGGTTGCAGGGTTTAGCTGAGATGGGATTCCCGGGATCAGATGTGAAAAACATGAAGATGGTGCGTGAGAAATTGATAAATAGTACGCCAGTACAAGTACAAGAAAATATACAGGCATCCATAACTATATGTGAGATTGCTTTGGCAGGGGCTCCCTTGAGTTGGGATGCATTATTCAAAATAATTTTTCGCAACACTATAATAGTTACAAAACCACGGACATATGTTATCGCGCAACTTCACAAATACATCCCAAGAGATTATTTTCAGAACGTAATTCACCTGAGGTGATTGATATTTCTAATGTACAACAATCACATTCACTACCACCTTTACCTATACAAACACAAGAATAATTCAATCACAACAAAATATCGTACAGGGGATATTCTAACCCTATCCAGTTATGACCAATCTATGCAAATATCAACAAAATTTTGTCAACAAGAACCTCACAACACAATATGTTGTACCAACATTCGCACAAGTGTCGCAAAGCCACCAATGCTCCACCGAATCTGAAATAATAACCTCGCTGTGTGTCCCTCCAAATCACCTCGTAAAATAGGACTTTTATCGATCTAATAAAGGTCGAACTCCTAAGAAAGGGCGTATGCCACAACAAAATATGCAACAACAACAACAAAATCACTCAGATATCTACCTCACAACACTCAAAAACCCCTTCATCTTCATCACACAACCATGGTGGGCCGGAAATAACATTTCTTGTAAATATTGTAAGAACCAAGGAACACATGTTAAAGATTGTCCATGAGCCTTTATTGCAATTTTGCGTAAGAGGGGCAAGTCTATGAAAGTGTTTTTGCCGAAAAGAACATGTATACATGTAAAAGAACATGGACATATAGTGCAAAATTGCCCACTAATGACAGAAAACAAGTTAAATGTGACTCTACTTTGCGATGTCCTTATTGTCAAGGAAGTCACTTGGGCATTGAATTGTCCACAGAGATCCCCTAAAAGTTCAAAAAACTAACTCACTCTGTGGGACCCACCCAGAGGCCAGAAGAAACAAACTAAACAGCGTCAGAAAAGCGTTGAAACGTCAACTAAGATCAAGTTGCACAACTCACATCTATGTTTGTGACGAAATTGAAAAATCAAACAGTAGACCTATAGAGGAATTATTACAGGTTGAGGTCGCTGAATGTCCAATGGATATATTCGATCTTGTTAAACCTTCTTCGGAGACGACTGAAATTGAGGAGATCGATTCTCAAATAATAGAGAACCCATTAATCAAGCATGATTCTACTTTCCTTAAGGGATCGGCCAATCCCGACAATCATTCACTTACTAATTTACTCCAACAGGAGTCTACATTAACTACGCCTAAGAAAGGCCCTTGCCTTCATCTTAAAAACTTATCAACATCTTCACCTGCTACTCTAGTTATAGGGGTTATAATAGATGACTCCCAACAAACACAGTTAATAGATGCTCTTGTAGATACAGGGGCTTCCGTTAGTATTATAACACATAGAACTTATAAACTCTTAGATTCTAATAAATATCCTATACAGCCTACTGAATATGTTAGTATACGTGGCATCGGTGATGTCGTTTTTGAAGTTTTGGGGGCTGTCACACTATCATTACATCTTTCTAACAATTACATAACACAGTCTAGGGACTTTGTGATAGTTCCGGATGAGGTAGTATGTTATGGAGTGGTAATTGGGTATGATCTTTTACAATCGGAGAATATTTTGCCAGACTTGGCCAATAAAGAACTCATAACTAGACATGACAATGTCTTGACAATCATCGCAAAAGATATAAGAACAGCAGAGGGACAAGAACATGTGCTAAATTAATTCAAGATGTATTAATCCCGACTAATAAAGGAATTAAGTAGCTATAAAACCAGCAGAGGTTTAAATGAGTTTTGTCTGGAAACAACTTCTTGTTTATTTTAATCCGATGATAAAAACACTTTGTGATGGACCTGCGGTCATATATTAATAATTTGATACTCGTAGTGCTACTTTTTATAATATTTAAGTAATATAATTTAAATTAACAGGTTACCCACTTGGGTCATTTTCCGTACTTACTATTATCCTATTAAATCAGTTCCTGTAAACATGGTCGAACCTCACCCAAAAACTAAGATACATACCACGGAATGGACATCTGACATCTCGAAAGGCTTTTTAAAGCTTGATTCAACGACTTAACTCGGAGCAAAAAGCATCAATTCATACACTCTTCTTAAATCTCAACTGCTTTAGCTCGGAGTAGATGTAGGGTGATTTTTATTTTGAAACACTCAATCGAATCATATAGACGATCCTATATGAGAACCTGTTAGAAGACTTCCAGGTCCTATTTTTATAGTGAAGTAGAGAGGTGTGCCAAAAACTCGAAGCTGAGGAATAGGCAATTCTTTTTCCTCTACTCAGCCGGTGGTACATTCAAAAACGATGGGGCTATGCGGGCTATGCATATATTACGAAACCTATTCCTGTAAAAGGGAGTTCTTCCCATCCTAATTGACCAGATACTTTTTAGCCTTAAAGGCAAGCAATTTTTCGATATTGGACCTTTAAGGGGTTATCAGGTTGAAATGGGAAGGAAAGCTGAAAGATGGTTTCTAAATTATCGATTGGGATTATTAGAATGTTTTGGGTGAAAATGGCACGTAGAGATCATTGATATTAATCATTATGGGAAGAAGTGGTTTATCTGGACGATGTGTTCATCATCACTAACACCTTTGAAGTTAGAAAAGGTTTTTTGTTAAAAAAGTTTAAAATGGAAATGAGTTTTCTTGCGGATAGTTGGGATTTTTCAGTAGGTTGATTTTGGAGATTAAGATTAAATTGGGAGGAAGCAATAAGTTTGAAAAGTTTAGAATTAATTGGAATTGGTAATTTCTAATCGCCGGCATATACGAACTGTAAGTTGATTGCGAAACCTGTTTGACTATTAAATGTAATAAAAAATTACTGGACGGACGAATGTCAACAAGCTTTTCACAAAAACTCTTAACTCAACCACCCTTATTAACTTATCCGGATCTCAGACAAAGGCAACAACATTATTATTCTTAACCATCGGGAATAGGTGCAGGAGCCTGTCTTAGCCAGGTTCAGGATAACGAAGAAAAACCCATAGCATACATCTCAACAGTATTTTCAAAGGCTCAAAGGGGGTATAGCACTACTGAAAGGGAAGTTGCTGCCATTCGCTGGGCCGTCAGGTCATTAAAGCCGTTCTTATACAAGATTAAAGTCATCATATACACTGATCATAAACCTATCCTATTTCTACAAAACATGCCACTTGTAAACCACAGGGTCGCCCGAACCCTGGAGGAATTAAACGACCTCGATTACGAGCTTCATTATTTACCGGGCAAACAAAATATAGTGGCAGACTTTTTGTCCCGTAATCCTTATGAAATAAAATCTGAACCGATTGATAAGTTATATCCCGGAAATTCCAGATGGATTTATAGAACATTATATACCTGGAGGAGGGGATTCCCTTTTTCAATGTTTTTCACATTATTTATATAACATTAAACAACATATAGCATTGCGAGTAAAAATAGTACAAGAACTGATTGATCATCGAAAAGACTATCATTTGCCAACTGGCAAAGGCGAAAAACAAACACTTCAACAATTAAAATTGTCTAAATATCCAGGCCAACTGCCGTTCACACATAGCATCCAAGCTTTTGCAACGATGTATAAAGTAAAAGTGCTGGTGTATAGTTCTAAAGAACACTCTCTTCAATTTGGGATATCAACCTCTGATTCAGAGGAGAAAACCTGTTACTTGTTTTGTAGAGGGGGGATACACTTTAATCTTTTAACACCTATGGACTCAGAAGAGTTGCCAACATCAATTGCTACAGCAATAATAGCATATCCACAATTACAACCTGATTCTAAAACTCTCCCGGTAATCTTCATATGTTAGAGGATATTTCAATGGACGTAAGGATTTATCAAATTAAATTTATCTCCTTACAGAATGGAAAAACTCTGGTGGGGAGAGATGACTCTGGACCAAGCTTGCTAAAATACTATATTTTTGCATATTTTTCTTTAAGTGGAATTCGCAGATTTCAGTGGAAGTTTTAGTTACATATGATGTAGCAAGTTGATCCCTTTTTGAGAAGGTTGATGAGTAGCTTTGAGAACATCAACCTTCAGGGGACCCTTAAAATTTTAGCGTTAGAATTTTTTTGTTTGTTTCAGGATGACATATCATGCAATGATAATCATTATAATTAGGGTATAGTTCATTTCGAAAGTGGCTGTAATAACCATTTGAAATTTGTTCATGATAGGAAGATAAATTATATGCTTTCCATAGAAATATATATGTCCTAGTTGCGAATGATTTTGCAGGATTCATAATTTTGTCATATTGTATTGCAAAATTTCAAACGTTTTTTGGGAACTAAATTAAGATTCAATACTTATATCATTTTGAATACACAGTGATTTTTCATTGCTATCATAAGGACAACTTGTGTTTTTATTAGACATTTGTATTGGGTGGTGTATGATAACTAAGATAGACTGCACCGTTTAGCTTTGAAATATCATACCTTACTTACAGTATTCTTATGCTATGGTGGATTAAGAGGGAATTTGAGGTCTTTTGAAATTTATCAGATCTTAGGCATTTATATTTTTACTCCATAACAATTCATCTAATGGTATAGTGGAAAGAATGAACAGAACTTTAATACAGTATTTAAGAGTTTCCTCTCAATGATCCCGGTCAGTGGGATATCATACTACCAAAGTAATTTTAAAATATATCATCCTGAAAATGACAGGAAAAACACCTACGGAAATTTTATTTAGAGATGCCCATGGAGTTCATCCAAAATTACCTTGGACAAGGTTTACCCAGTATTGGGATGAGGGGAAAAGTACATCTTCTCATTAGCAATTGGTGGCTCTTAAGTTAATTGCAAGGATTCATTGAAAAAATTTAAAGAAGGTAGGACATTGGACCATCATTAGTAAACTGATGAGTAACTTATATTGTAGAGGCTCCGATACAAGGGAATAAGGTGCATAACGGAATAACGTGAATTATAAATATTTAGAAGACAGCAATTTTTCATTCGAATTGTTAACAGATTTTTAGCCTCTGCTCTGAACATTGAGGAGAGTGAGGAGGGTTAGATAAACTGTTATGAATAGAATTTTGAATGAGTGGATTGAGAGGAGGGATTTTTGGGGGTTTCGGAGTCCATCTCGGATTTCTAATGTAAATTATACTGTAAGTATTTTAGCGAATTCT
>JABUQX010056798.1:0-5000 GCA_015478945.1 Trachelipus rathkii
CAATTGTACTTCGTTCAGTTTTTGGAATGATGTTAACCGTTTTTCGCATTTATCATTGAAACGCTTTCGCGTTTTCGTGCCGCTTCAATATATATATATATATATATATATATATATATATATATATAAACTGCTATGACACCTGAACTTATATCTAGTGTCATCTACTCAATGAATGATTAGTTCTTAAAAATAGAATAGCATCTGCCAGGTCCTCCTTTATTTTTCCTCTTAGGTCTGATTTTATAATGCTAAGAACGAGAAAGAGCCATTCAACGCTAACCCTGGCAGGTAGACCAGTAGCATAATTGCAGCTCCTTGTACTGTGTCTGGATGCTTATCGATGTCCTCTTCAATTTAAACTTTAAGTTATATCAATTTTCAGCTATTTCAGAGCAGCAGAAATTTTTTAAAGTTATGGAACATTGTGTACAAGGATGAAGAAGAACCTTGACCTTTTTCGTGAACCAGTCGAAGCTTTCGACTAAACTCTTCAATAACTAGAAGCTTTTCATACTCATTTTCTGAGCTTTCTGAAAAATGAATTGAGAAAGTAGTAATGGGGATAGTTGTAGTTTTCATCTTACAATATGTTCAGTTGTATTCTTTCAGCTGTGAATTTCTTTACAACAGCACAATTAAATGGTCACGTATCAAAGTGCAGATTTAGCTTTTTGTTGTCGATCTTCATTTAAGCTTACCCTGTAGATAGGAATTAATATAAACAGCAGCTAGTAGAATACCATTGTCAATGAGAGAAATTTCTCTTCATACCTTGGAGTGTTTTTATTTCTTCAGCATCTTAAATATAGATGGTATAAGGTTGAAGGTTGAATTCATTAGAGTATAATCCAAATTGAAACATAAGGTGCAGGTTAAAAAAAACTTCGAAGTTTACAATTGCATAAGGGGAAATAAGCTTCTTCGTGAGTTCTCAATGTTCTCTCATGTTTTAGGAATATTCCTTGCACAGCACTTCTCATTTGGTTACCCTAGTTTTCATCCACCCTACGGAAAATACGTTATTGACTTCCATTGTTAATACGATAGTTTCTGCGGTGTTTACAAGAGAAGCCTCTTTAAATTTATTCGTATTTAAATTCATTAAGTCTAGCAAAGAAAAATTATTAGGTAATCTACATGAGATGTGATGTAGATTTCGTCGTATAGATTTTGGACTATCTTATTTAACTCCTTCTATCTTTCGGCGAAACTAAAATCCACCCTAAAGCTTCACGGGACCGCGACGGACACTTACTATGGCATCTCGTCAATGTGGGGGTTCATCCCTTGGCCAAGGTGGGTCCCAACCATACCTCCTCACAAAACCCCGCCATTCACTAATATTATAAACCTTTTTTTTCGCATCTGCCAAACTCACATTTCTCAACTCCAGGCATTCCTTTACTGACTCAATCCACTTTCTCTTTGGTCTCCAAGTGGGGTCGATTCCCAGCACACTCACCACTATATATCCGCAAACCGACCGACTATCATCCATCCTTTATACATGACCAAACCATCTCAATGTACTTTCATTTATTCTCTCATTTACTCCTTTCTGCACACAATAAAGCTCCTTAATACGTTCATTCCTCATTTTATCAATTCTTCTCACACCTAACACGCCTCCAAGATTGTGCATCTGAACACATTGTACTTTAGATCTATACCTCTTATTCCAGGCCATAGTTTCACTACTACAGTATACATTAACTTTGGTAACAACATACCCTCATGTAAGACCCTAGCGCACTCAAGAGTTAGTCCCTTTATATCCGACAACGATTTATTTGCACCGACCACCTTCCAACCATTCACACCTTTCTTACTACACTCCGCATCATCAGTTCCCTTTTCATCCAGAATATATCCTAAATATTTAAACTCAGACACTTGTTCCAGTTGCTCCCCATCAAACATAACTTTACACCAAGGGCTGTCCTCTCTCTCACAATCATAACCTTACTCTTATCTACGTTTACTTTCAAACCCCTCCTTTTAATCATCTTGGCATATCCCTCTACCAATCCTCTCAAACTCTTTTCAGATTCGTCACACAAAACCAATCTTCCGCATATAATAGGTAGGGCACGCTCCACTCTCTTCCATTCTTCATCATTCTAAAACCTTCCCCTGCAACCAACACCTCTATTTCTTTCATAACCCAATCCATAAATAAATTGAATAACCAAGGAGGCATAATACACCCCTGCCTCACTCCACTATCAAATTAAACCAATCACTTTCAACTCTTTTTATTCTTATGCACGCTTCACTATCGTCATACATACTTTTATTCCATTCAAAAGCCTACAACCAACACCATATATCACTAACACCCGCCATAGAACTTCCTTATTAATCCTATCATGAGCCTGTTGCAAATCCAAAAAACCTAAATTCAATTTTTCTTATTTTTTCTTAAATTCTTCTTCTCCCTCATTTTCTCAATCATTTGTTTCAATGTAAAAATTTGATCCATACATCCTCTACCACTTCTAAACGCACCTTGTTCTTCGCCAATCAGTCTCTCATTCACTCGATGCACTCTTTCTACCAAAATACCAGCATATATCTTCCCTACAATATTCAATAAACTAATTCCCCTACAATTCCCCTTTTCCCGTTTACCCTTTATATATGGGTACTATTGCTGCTCTCCTAATCCCTCGTAACTATACCCTCCATAAACGCTTTGTTATATAACTTCCAAATCCACTCAATCACCATCTCGCCTCCATTCTTTATCATTTCACCAGTAATTTCATCTATACCTGCAGATTTACCGCTCTTCAACTTTCCCAATCTACCCATTATCTCTTCCTTACTAATGACCTCATCCCCAAAATACCTATTTCTTCTTGCACCCACACACATCGACTATCACCTTTTCATTACTGCCAATGTTATGCAGATTTTCAAAGTATTTCCTCCATACTCTCCTAACATCCATTTCATTAGTTACGAAAGCACTATGCCTATTCATTATCCTAAGCAGATTCCCCTTATTCTCACTCTTAACCTTCCAGAAGAGCTTCCTATTCCCTTTTAAGTCGTCATTCATCCTCCTTCCAATCTGTTCATTTACCTTTTTTTGCCTCCTAAGTATGCACCTTTTAGTATTCCTTTTTTCCTCCTTATTTAATTCAAAACATAGTTCATTTGAAACCTCATCATTGGCTTTTAGTACATTCAACCACGCTTCCTTTTTACTTTTAACCGCTTGTATCACCTCTTCATTCCACCACTCACTGTTGACATTCTTACTTCCTAATTTAGCACATCAACATACCTCTTTTGGACTACTAACAACCGCTTCCTTCATTTGCTTCCAGATTTGTTCAATTTCATCTTGTTCACATTCAACTGATTTATTTGCAAGCGCTCTTAAATATTTATCCTTATTACCTTGTTCACTTAACTTCTCACTCTTAATTATACTACTTCTTTTCTCATCACCTTCCTCTCTATCCAAGCCCCCGCTAACTTAATTTTACATAAAAAAAAACATAATGATCCGATAATCCTATTCCAAATCCCTTCTCTGATTTAACATCCAGCACATACTTCAACATCTCCTTCTTCACCAGCACAAAATCTGTCATACTTTTCACTCCGATACCATCTCTTTCTATACTAACTCTAGTATACTTATGAATACTCTTGTGTTTAAAGAAAGTATTACTTACATACATATCTCTTTCCTCACAGAAATCAATCACTTTCCTACCATTCTCATTTTCTCCCGACACCCCAAAGCCACCTGTTATACCATTCCTTTTTTTGATCACCTATCCAACCATTTAGGTCACCCAACACAATCAATCTGAAACTCCTACTCACCCCATTCAAAACATCATTCAGATTATCTCAGAAAATTGCACTCTCTTCGACATTACCCTCAGATGGACCATATGTCATAGTCACACATACCTTGACCTTTCCAAACCTAAATTTAACCATTAGAATTCTAGTACTCACCCAAACAAAATCTACCACAGCTCTTTAGCACAGGTCACTCATCAGATGTGCAACTCCTTTCCACACCAGCATATACACATTTCACACCACACCACTCATTTTCACTGTTTCATTTCATCTTTGTTTCAGCCATAAGGAGCAAATCAAATTTACCCTTTCTAAATACATCCATCACCTCTCTCCTCTTCTCCTCAACATTTATTCCTCTGACATTCCATGTACCCATACGATTCACACATTTTTGCCGAAAGGTAGAAGAAGGTCGCTTACGGCGATCACGACCTTCTCCGAGGTATGCATTATCATTCCTGGCAAAAGATAAGTGGTAGTGGGCAGACAACCCAGCTACCACTGTCCCTTTAGTCGCCTTTTACAACATACAGAACATACGCTGTGGGCAATTCTTTCTAGCCCACACATAGGGATATAAAGGATAGGGATATATATATATATATATATATATATATATATATATATATATATATATATATATATATATATATATATATATATATATATATATATATATATATACATATATATATATATATATATATATATATATATATATATATATATATATATATATATATATATATAATAATATATATAACATATATATATATATATATATATATATATATATATATATATATATATATATATATATATATATATATTTTTTTTTTTATAGATATATGTATATAATATCTATATATATATATATATATATATATATATATATATATATATATATATATATATATATATATATATATATATATATATATATAAAGTGACTCCTACCTCGTGTTGTTGGGCTTACCGTGCTATCATTATAGAAACGATCGATTTTCTTCAAATTTCATAAAGTTATGATAAAATTCTCTTATTTTTAGCGAAAATTGGCCATATATGAAAGAAAATATTACATAATAAATATAAAAGATTATTTAAAATATAAACAAAAAGTGTAAGAATCGTTGCCATTGAATAATGCTATTTTATAAATCATT
>JABUQX010056798.1:10000-15000 GCA_015478945.1 Trachelipus rathkii
TAATATATATATATATAATAATCATTATAAACTCTACCACAGGGATCAAGATCCCTGTGCCGGTCCCAAGTCCGGATAAAAGAGGAGGGTTGCTGCGACAGGCCTAGCAAGCCGGCAGCATAAAACACCTTACGCTCGTGAAACCTTTGTTGTGCCTCGGAATAACGGACAGACTTCTCGGTACCCGACTCGGCGAGTTCAAGGACTACGGAAAAAGGACTATCACTACAAACTGGCTACAATAAACGCGAGCACCTTCTCTGGTAAAGAGGAGGAGGCTGTAGAGCTGATGATGGAGAGAGGTCTGGATATCTTGGGCGTGTGCGAGGTGAGGTATAAGGGAGAAGGAGTGAAGAAATTACACAATGATTATGTCATGGTGTATAAGGGTAGAGAGGAAGAGAGAAGACACGGTGTAGCGATCGTTATGACACCAGAAACATATAAAAGTGTAATAGAAACGGTATTAGTGAACGAAAGAATTATGGCTGTGACGTTGAAGAGTGGAGAGTCAAAGTTGAGCATTATCCAGGTCTATGCGCCGCATCAGGGAAGACCTACGGAGGAGAAGACAGAGTTTATGGAGACCCTACAGGATGTATATGATGGAAGAAGAGGAGGACACATAATAATTATGGGAGATATGAATGCACATGTGGGATTGAGGAGAGAAGGAGAGGAAGCAGCTGTGGGGGCGTTCGGAGTTGGAGCAAGAAATACAGAGGGGGAAAGACTAGTTGACTTTGCTATAAGAAATGGTGCAGCGATCATGAACACCTTTTTTAAACATGGAGAGAGTAAAAAATGGACATGGTACCGCTGGAATTCAGAAAACCAGGAATATACGGAAAAATCTATGATAGATCTAATGATATGTAATGATAAAAGGGTGTTTATGGATGTCAAAAGCATACCATCAGTGTCTCTGGATTCGGACCACAGACTTGTGGTGGGGAAGATAAGATGGAGACAAAGGAAGAAGCCGAAGAAAGTAACCAGAGAACGATACTGTTTTGAAAAATTAAAAGATGAAAACACAAGAGAAGATTTCAACAACAAACTAGTTAGAAAATATGAAGAAATCTCAGGAACTGTGGAACGAGTAGAGGATGGTTGGAAAGATTTCAGAGAAGGTGTGGAGCAGGTTGCGCGAGAAGTGATTGGAACAAAAAAGATAAGTAGTGGGAAAAGGAAAAAGACGGTTTGGTGGAATGAGGAAGTCAAAAACGTAGTAAAAGAAAAAAACAAGAAATACCGTTTATGGATGAAGACAAGGACAGAAGAAAATAGACAAGCTTATGTTATGGCGAGAAATCAAGCAGAAATAGTAAAAAGACGAAACATCGACTTGTCATGGGAAAGAATAGGAGAAGAATTGGAGGAAGACATGAGAAGCACTGAAAGTTGATTATATGGATGCTAAGAGATTAAGAACAAAAGATGAACCTAACACGAATGTGATATTCAACAAAGATAGAGAACCAATAGTGGATAGTGAAAAGGTCGCGGAGATATGGACAGAATATTTTGATGAATTATTAAATGTGGTGGACGACGAGGAATATATGGAGGAGGATAACCCACAAATGGAAGACCGAGAACAGGATGACTTGGAACCGATACATGGCGAGGAAGTGAGACAAGCTATAAGAGCCTTAAAGAATGGAAAGAGCCCAGGAGTCGATGGACTAAATAATGAAATATTCAAAACAGGAGAAGGTATGGTGACATGGATGACAGAACTTATAAATTGTATATGGAGAGAGGAGAACATACCGTCAGATTGGAGAAAAGCTGTGATATGTCCAATACATAAAAAAGGAGATAGAAGAGAATGCCAGAATTACAGAGGAATAGTGTTGCTGTTGAGTGCATATAAAATATACGAGAGGATAATAGAGAAAAGACTCCGGAGAGAATTAGAGGGAAAGATTGGAGAGTGGCAACATGGATTCAGGCCAAATAGAAGTGTAATTGACTTGATATTCTCTTTAAAAATGATAGTGGAGAAGAGCATAGAATGGAATAAGGTAGCATATATCGCGTTTATAGATCTAGAGAAAGCTTTTGATAGAATACAAAGAGAGAGATTGTGGATAGTGATGGAAGACCCTGCATATGGAATAAATAAGAAGCTGATAAGGATAATAAGGAATATGTATGAAAACCCCATAAACACGGTTAGAACGGAGATGGGAAGGGAGAAATGGTTCGAAACGAAGACTGGAGTAAGGCAGGGCAGTGTGCTGTCCCCTTTACTTTTTGCGTTATATCTGGACAACTGCTTGAAGAGGATATGTGTAAGAGAGGATAGGGAATACACCTTTGTATACGCTGACGACGCGGCTGTGGTAACAAAGGAACAACACGAACTACAAGCTGCTGTGAATTCTTGGAATGAAGTTATGATGGAGTGGGGAATGAAAATAAACAGGGAGAAAACGGAGATAATGGACGATATCGAGATAGGAAGAACATGCGGAGATATGAATGGAAGGTACACAGTTAAAACAGACCAGCAGATTCAAATATCTAGGAGTAATATTCGATGAGAAAGGATGGATAGACTCAGAACTGAGGGAAAGAATAACAAAATATTCAAAGAATGTGGGAATGTTGTACCCATTGATGATGCAGAGAGGAGTGCCAGTAGAGGTAAAAGTGACTATATATAGATACCATCCTAACTGACGCAATATTTACTATACGGGTTCGGAATGTCGGTACTTAACACAATGCATGTAACGAGTAAAATAGAAGCTGCTGAAATGCGAGTGTTAAGATTAATAAGAGGAGTATACGCCTGAGGGAACAGAGTTAGAAGTGAAGCAATAAGAGAAGAGCTCGGAGTCCGACCAATAATAGAATGTATTGAAAGAAACCAGCTGAGATGGTTCGGTCATGTGCAGAGAATGGAGGACTTTAGATACCCCCGAAGATTACTTAATTGGAGACCTATTGGAACGAGACCAGTGGGAAGACCAAGAAAGAGATGGAAGGATGCTGTGGAAGAAGCAATTACGTCGCGGGGAGAAACGATGGAGAATGTGGAAAGGACGGCACTATTTGAACACCGGGACGTCTGGAGGGATTTCTGGAGGAGCAACACTGACAGATTACTAACAAATGGATCGGCTGAGAGCATGAGAAAATATTTCATATTATATACCAACACTATCACACCTTAAGTTATTATATAATATTAATCATATATAGTTTATTTTATATTATTAAATATATATATCAGTGGGTAGTAGTTATATAGTGCGTTATGTTTGTAGTTTTATTCGTCTTGTTCTATTGCGTGGGGGTAATGAATGGTTTTGTGCATGCGTTTGTGGGGCATATCTCTTGTGTGGTGTCTTAGAGGTTGGGTTGATATCTTGTATAGGTTTTGTAATATTAGTATAGTTTATTGGTATGGTTAGTAGGTGATAGAATATATATTATATAATATATTATGATAATGCAGTAGGCGACTCCAACTCGTTCTTATCACGAGTTAACATTTTAGAAACGATCGATCTTTTACAAATTTCATAATGTTGCGATAAAATTCTCTTAATTTTTTTTGCGAAATTTGGTCAAATGAATAAAATATTACATAATAAATATATAAAGAATTATGTTAAAATTGAGAAAAAGTGTAAGAATCATCGCAATTAAATAACGCTATTTTTCAATCATTAAAAAAAATGACTCTCGTGCGCGAAATAAAATAGCAAAGATTGTGGTGTGTGAAATTAATTTATAAAATTGTTTATAGTGTTTCCTCTGGCATCTCTTAGTTACATTCTGATGTTACCACAGGCAAGAAATCTTTAAGTATAAATAAGGTAAGAGTACTTTAAATTTATTTAAATATATATATATTATATATGTATATATATATATATATAAATATGGTGTATTATATTATGCTATATTATATATATATATATTATTATTTGATGTTGTTTATATACCTATTTATTTAGTTATATTATTCTTTGGTTGTATGTTATATTTATATAGTTTTGTTTGTATATGGGTAGTCGTTAATTTTATTTGATTCGTCCTCACCCGTTACTGCTTCGTTCCGTGCCGTGGTTGTTTCTTTGTCTAGTTTTTTGTATTTTCGATGGGCTGGTCTTTGGTTGACTTTTCTTGTGGTTATATATTATATATATTATATATATTAGTATAATATATATAATGTATATATATATATATATGAGTTATATATATATATATATATTATATATAGTTATATTATATTATATATAAATGGATTTATAAGTATCTTATATCGTTATTATATTTGTATAACAAAATGTTTAGATGTAAAATATATTATATTTTGTATGTTAATTTATACATATATATATTAATTATATATATATTATATAATATATATAATTAGTTCGTTGTTTGGAGTTAGTTTACATATATATATTAAATACGGTGGATATTGGTGGTGCGTGTGGGTGTTTGTGTTTTGTGTTTATGATAGGTATATATCTATATGTTTGTACTTCGTGTCTGTGATGGGTGTGGTTCGGTGTGACTATTGTCTCGACGTGCCCTTCGGATGCCGTTGCCGTGTGCTGCTTCCGTGTCGTGTGGGTCGTTTTACCTGTCGCTTTCTACTGGTGTGTTTGGTGTGGGTGTCGGGGCTGCTTATGTCTGACGCGGTGTTGGTGCTCGCTGTGATCCCCCCGTGTCTTGTCGCTGCTTCGTTGGTTCCGCTCGGCTTAGTGTCAAGCCAAACGCGCTCTCGTTGCCTGTGGCTTGCGTGCGCTCGTGTCCGGATCTCCTCCTCCTGTCTGGCTCGGGCTCGCCCCTGTGGGCCTGTCGTTCGTTTCGTTGTTCGTCTTGTTTTGGTTTTTTTCGTGCGTTTTTTTGTTTTCGGGCTGCTTTGCTTGTGTGCTGGTTTTTTTGGTTGGTCGGCCGTTTCTGTTTCCGCCTCTGTTACTTCTCCCCGGCGTTGGCGTGGCGTGTACGTGTGGCGCTTCTTCGTC
>JABUQX010056798.1:22500-29606 GCA_015478945.1 Trachelipus rathkii
GGTGGAGAGGGGAATATGTCTAAGTTAGGAGAAGGGTTAGGTAGATGGGAGTGAGATGTTGGTTGTATTGGAGATGGGGGAAATAGAGTTGTTCTAGGTAGTGTCCTGAAATGTGGAGTGTGTGTATGAGTAGGAGAGGTGATTATGGGTGAATAGTGGGGTTGAGCTGGTGGAGTGGAAATTGGGGGATGGGTGAAGAAGGAGGAAGGTGGGGAGGATGAAGCAAAATGGCTTGTTGTGATGGACGATGTTGTGAAAGGGTATTAGGTGAAGAAGGAAGTTGTGGTTGAATGTGTGGTTGGTTCGGGTGAGGTGATTGTGGAAGTACTGTGGGAGGAAGGCTGTGAGAGATTTTAACATTGTCTGTATGTACTATGAATTCTTTAGAAGTGTCTATGCATTGAAGTAGGAGTTTATTGAAAGGAATGAGGCGTTTAACTAGAAAGGGGCCTGCCCATTTTGGAAATAACTTTGCAGATTGAGGTTTTTTAGTGTCTGTTGACGAGCCATGTCTCTGATCATGTTTGCTCTTTCTGCTAATTCATCAATGTAATCATTAATGTTTGTGGGGGTGGTGTTGGAAGTGTTGAAAGGTGACTTGTAATTAGGTAGGTGCCAAGGTAGTCTTTTGTTATAGTGATGTAGAAGGAAATGTGGTGAGTGATAATAGAAGAATTCAATGTGCTGTTTACAGAGATTTAAGAGAAAGGTAGAAATTTATTACTCCAGTCATTGTGATTTGTGTTGAAACATGTCGGAGAAAGTTAGCGACTTTTTGCGTCTCGCGCTCACAGATGGCATTTGACTCGGGGTTTCTAACAACTATGTTAAGTGCTTTTATTCTCCACTGCGAACAAAGTTTAAAGAATTCTGATCTGAATTCTGGGGCTAAGTCAGATATTAATATTACAGGTGTGCAATGTCTCATAATTAAACGTTCAAGAAGCGATTGTGCAATGACCTTAAAAGTGTGTTGTTTAAGTGGTACTAACTCGAAATATCTTGTGAGTTGGTCTTTGAAAATGAGTATGCATTTAGATGGTGAAACATGGCAAAGCGGAAAGGAACCTAGAATGTCGCAGTGTACCCTTGAGAATGGTTCGATTCCTAGAGGATATTCTTTTATGGGAGCTAGTTTGGAAACTGTGCATTTGACTCAATAGCACGAATCGCAATTGGCACAAAATTGTTTAATGAGAGTATGTAATTTGTGAAAGGTGTAGTTCTTGTAGGCGGTGTTGTGCTCTTTCAAATCCACAATGTCCTAGAGATAAAGTGGAATGGTTATATTCGATAACGGAGTGTATCATAGAGTCCGGCACTTCGAGTAAATGTCGGCCAGTGGAAGTTTTATAGCATGAAACCTCTTGTATAATGACATGTGGAGATGGAGGGTGGGGAGGTGGTGTCGGGGAAGATTTGGAAAGTTTAATGCTTTTATAGAGGGGTCCCAAATGATAGCAAGTTGCTTGTTCTACTGCACTGATTTCAGTTGTAAGAATAAAAGATATGTGTGAGGTGATTACCAAATTGGTTTGTAAGTTGTGGTGGTGTGGCTTAGATAGTCGGGTATAACATTAAGTTTTCCAGTTTTGTATTATATTTGTGATTTGAAACTTTGAATAAATATGTTCCAGCGTTCTAGTCTACCCGTGAGTTGTTTGTGTTTAAATAAATGGGTTAATGATTGGTTGTCAGTTATAATGGTGAGAGGATATCCAATTATGTTCTGGAATACAGAACCTGTAATAAAGTTGAGTTGAAAGTAGTAGGTTTTAAAGGGGATATATGTATTGAGTGTATTTTGAAAGTTGTGAAAGACCGACAGTTTGCATAGAAACCATTAGATCCGGTATCTAAGAGAAATAATTTGTGTTGTAGATTGCAATTGTTAAAAGTTATTGCAGCTTTTAGGAAATAAGTTGGACCCGCTGTGTCATTAGATTGCGATGTTCTGGGAGATTGGGTGTTAAGGCAATTTGGTGATACGTAGAGGACGTTTTTTTATTTTCTTACACGTTTTATTATCATGATGTGTTTTTTTAACAATCAGTATTATAAACAGACTCAGGGCCTCTTGGTGAATATTAGGGAATCGAAGCGTTCGTTGTGGTGAATCTTTCTTTCCAGCTACTTCTCTTCTGTGAAACTCCTGCCTTCATCTGTATTTCCTGCTGTGTTCAACTCCCCCTTTAAAAACGCAGAATGCGCTCACTTGAAAGCTTCATTTCTCCTTGCCAGGGATTTAGGTATATTTATACGGCCCAGTAAACCCCTCCCCCCCCAAAAAAAAACACTTGCAGCTGGATTTATTTTACATTTATGTTTTGTTTTAATTTTGGCTTTTATTTTTAACCATTTGAAAGATATTTTAAAATTACTAATGCAATAATAACAACTATATTATGTTTCATTATTAGTGACCCTAGTTGCATTTTTCAAGATTTTTACTGATATACCTTTAAATATTTGAAATAAATGAGAAAGGAAAAATATTTTTAAATTTAATACAAAAGTACAAGTAGATTCCATTATTAAAATTACTAGATAAACTTTTTTAGTAAATAAAAAAGTAAAAATTCTTTCCTCTTTGTTTATAATATGTTTTTGAATTTTCATTATTTTTTATATATAATATCTGGCTGTCTGACCTGTCTTAGATATTTATATAACATACAAAGTTTTGGTCTTTTATTGATCCAGATCTGTTTCAGCGAACTTTCGACCAATGGGGCAAAGCAGAAAGATGCCAATTGATTCCCAGAACTGGCAGGGCAGATGTAGGGTGCCATTGTGAAAACCCATCGGGTAGCTTTTTCTTTGTATCAGTATATTTTCAGAATTAAAATCATGATATTCCACCTCTGGACTTCTGTGACACCAGTTATTCTGGGCTGGGGATAGTTTGGCATTTACCTGAAAGTCATTGAAATCTACTAAGGTATTCGAAATTTTTTGCCAGCCAAGTTCAGCCTCTATTTCATTATGTTCTTCCAAGAGCTGACATAAAGGTTGAAATTAAAATAGAGTCAAGATCAGAGATAATATGTTACTTAATTATTTTTTAATTGCTTTATTACTTTTCCAAATATTGTAGCTGTAGAAGTTCTAAACTCTTTAGCATAAACCTTTTTTAACTTCTTAGGATCCAGAGTTAGTCTCCCGGATCATTGCACTCCCTCCCATAGTACCACCAATGGTACTGGGGAAATTTGCATGGGAATTCATATTCCCTATGACTAGTCAAACGATTCAACAGGTAAAACTCATAATGAATCAACAAAGATATGTATTGTCCTTTATGATGATCCTTCTGTCCTAAACATCTCAATTTCAGATATATAAGACATAATACAAACAACAACTTGAGAGGTCAAAATGCTATAGACCTCGTCTTCATAAAAGCAACATATTATTTTTATGCATTTATTCTTTTATTAAAATTTCATCTACAAATTGTTTATAAACTTCCTAACATTTATAAAGTACTTTTTAAAATTTCTAAGAAGAATAAAATATATATATATATATATATATATATATATATATATATATATATATATATATATATATATATATATATATATATATATATATATATATATATATATAATATATATATATATATGTATATATATATATATATATATTGAACTAAGGTCTGGAATAAAGTATAGATCTGGATTCGTGTGTTCAAAAGATGATAGACAAATCAGGGGCGATGTTAAGAATGGGAGAGCATGAAGCGAATGAACGTATTAGAGAGTTGTGTGGTGTGAAAAAAAGGGGTAAAATGAGAGGAATAAATACAGTATATGAGATGGTTTGTGGTCATGTGTACTGGAAAGAAAGTGGATGATGATAGTCCAGTTGTGGTTAAAGCGGATGTATAAGTGTGGAGACAGCAGGAGGAATCACGACTAAAACTGCAGGGCCGAAAAAATGGAATTGGAGTCAAGTAATACATGATATGGAGGAAGAAATGGAGGTTGCTTGAGCGAGAAAAGAAAAGTGCCATATAGAGTTGTGACTTGAAGGGTTTTATGAGGGGTTTATGGTTGCAGCAGCCTTCCCTGGGTAAAATGAACTGACTGACAGGAACACCATAGTGATTTTAAAACCACGGTCAATGGCGACTCTGATTAGATTTTCCCTACTGACAGAGTTCCTCCTTTCTTTTGTATGTCTTTATTCTTCATACTTTTCTGTTTCCAGTTGTGTCCTCACCTAACTTTCCCCAGTCTTGGGAGAAAGAATTGAATAAATATATATATATATATATACTCTCTGCCTCTCCTCTTTCTCTCTCTCTCTCATATATATATATATATATATATATATATATATCTCTTTCATATATATATATATATATATATATATATATATATATATATATATATATATATATATATATATATGTCTCATATATATATATATATATATATATGTAATAATATGTAATATAATAGCATATATACCATATACTCTCATATATCTATATATATATATATATATATATATATATATATATATATATATATATAGCTGGAGCATTAAATTACTTTGAAAATTACTTAAGATTACCAAATTACCAGTACATGATTTAAAAGTGTAAATTACTAAATTGCTTTTTTTATCAAATGTACTTAAGTACTAAGTACTTGTCAATTAACTAATTACATTTTTTAAGTACATTATTTTTATGAACTAGGCACTATATGATTTAATTTAGTGCTTATTTGGGTTTTGAGTAAAATAGCTCTGTTGGCTTCCATACATAGATCCCCTCGCTCATGGGCATTTGGGAACATTTATACTGCACTTGCTAATGACAAAACGAAAAATCTCAAATGGCACAAATTTGACGATCTCGGCGGTTGGTGGGGTTAAAATAAAATGAAAATGAAAAGTTTGGTGTATAATATTCTATTACGAGCTTAAAACCTTCATGTAGAACTAGTAATGTAAATCTATCTTATTAAATACAGAAATTAATTTCCTATTCGCAGCGTTCACCAAATTACTATATCCTCATTACTTTATAGTTTCAGCCCTAAAAAAAGCAAAGAATAAGTTTTACAGCACCTCTAACAACAACCGTTCAAATCCCCTACATCCTACTTATCTATCACCAATGTGTGTGAGAAAGGAGGGTGTGGGGGAGGTTATAATTCCGAAAAATATCCTTTTCACCCAATCGAATATCTTTCCTTTAAAAAAAGTTCTCATCCCCCCTAAGATTAAAAACCAAGATATCATTGAATGCGTATACCAGGTGCCATACAGTGGTTGCAACTCCATGTACTATAGCGAAACCAACGACCTCAATAGACGTACATACCAGCATAAATATGACTTAAGAATGGATAATTTAAACTCAGCTCTTACACATCATAGAACCAACTACAACTACTCTATAAATATAAACAACATTAACCAAATTTTCAACACTTCCGATACCAATTTAAGAAAACAAATAGAATCATTTTGAATCATAAATTGGGAAAATTTCAATAAACAAAAAGGAGAAGTGAACCTGGACCTAATACAAATCAACCTAATGAAAGACCAATATTTCTACAAAAAAATAAAATCTGTTTCTCGTTCATTCCTCCCGCCAGAGAGGCCTCGCGTCAGAGGGCGGCGATTTTGTGTAAAATATAAATGGATGCAAATATCATAACCATATGTATAGGTCAAAAAAAAAGTGTGATATTCCAAATATATATAAAACAATAAAAAAGAGCTTATGTTTTTATATATATATATATATATATATATATATATATATATATATATATATATATATATATATATATATCTCTTTCTCTCTCTACTCTCTCTCTCTATATATATATATATATATATATATATATATATAAATATATATATATATATATATATATATATATATATATATATATATATATATATATATATATATATATATATATATATATATATATATATATATATATATATATATATATATAAAACAAATTCATTTAGAGAAATGTTGGCAGTTTAAGGTGATTTCTAATTCAGGTCATAATAACTAATTGGTAATTAAGAGGACCTGTGCTTATTACTTTAATTACTTCTGCCACTTACTTAATTACTTGTTAATTGCTTGGTCCAGTCATGTCGTGCTATCAATAACCTGTAACAATAGCAATACCATTTTACCTTTACAAGTTTCAGCAATTAGGCAATGATTGACATTCATTCAGCAGTGGGAATTGGACAATGTCTGTTTCCAAGTTATATATTTAAGTTGTAAATTTTACACCTATTTATTAATTTATTTGTTTAATTTGTAAATGTTATATCTGTTATTAATTTATATTTCAAATAATAAAAGAAATGACATTTACAAAACACAAATTCATTATTGATCATTTTATTTTTCCTCAAAATAAGAAATTTTAAAGAAGAAGCCTAATGAAGCCAGAAAAAAGTCCAATAAAACCCACAAAACCCACTGGTCTGGGGTTTTTTTTGGTCCAACCTGTTTTTAACTGTTACTAAATAATCACTTTCGACACCTATTTAATTACTGACACACTTCCTATCTGATGACTGCTGTTCTATTCAAGCTTCTACCACTTTTCCATATATCACTAATACCTGACATGAAACTTCCCTATTATCCTGTCATACACCTGTTGCACGTCCATAAAATCTAAATACAATTTGTCTTCTTCTCCCTCATTTTTCAATCATTTGCTTCAATGTAAAGATTTGTTGATCCACATCCTCTACCATAAACGCACCTTGTTCTGATAATTCTTCCAGTCACTCCATTGCCTTTCGGCCAAAATACGGCATATATCTTCCCTATAACACTCAATAAACTATTTCCCCTATAATTCTCTTGTAACTATTGAACTCCCTTACCCATATATAAGGGTACTATTACTACTCTCCTCAATCCTCGGAACTATATACTCTCCATATAAACTGCTTTTTGTTACAACTTCAATCCAATCAATCTTATCTCGCCTCTCCGTTCTTGATCATTTTGCAGTAATTTCATCCTGCACTGCAGAACCCCATCGAACCTTCTTCTCCTCTACCCACGTTATATACAGCATATATATGCCATA
>JABUQX010056799.1:0-7500 GCA_015478945.1 Trachelipus rathkii
GGAGACTGATAGGCGGCAATTACTCCGGAGCCTTTTTAAAATATCTTCTCTCTTCTCTCATATATGCTTTCCTCTCTATTTATATTTATTTTCTCAGATCTCTCAGCAAAGGACTAAGTAAAATGAAAAGATTCCTAGATATTGAAGAGCTTAGTCGAAAGCCTCGACTGATTCAAGAAAAAGGTCAATATTCTTCCTCATCATTGTTTTCTTTTTTTTTTTTTTCTTTTTTTAACATTTTGTTACCTCCACTCACATGGGCGAGCCCTATTCAAAGGAGGGGGTGTTGCACGGCCTCAGAAGTCAGCAACTAAAGTAAATTTACGGCAGATGAAACACAGACACAGGCTTTGAAGTGAGGGAGATAAATTCAGCAGGAACACAGAAGAATGGAAGAGAATTCAACAGAACAGATGTGGCAGGAAAAAGGAAGCACCGCAGCGACTAGCCTGGAGTTACCAATATCAACACAAAACTTGTGGGCAGACACAGCACCCCTAGTAGTGCTACGAGGGCGACGTAAAGGTGGAGGTAAACGAGTGATAAGCTCCCTCGAGCATCTGCCGCTGCGGTACCTATAGAAAGAGATAAAGCACCAAATCGCGCCGCAAAGATAGAGGGTCAAGTGAACTGGAAAAGTACAGAACAGTTTTAAGCCTTTTGGCCTTTGACTCGACCCCATCCAAAGTCCAGCCCAGATATGAGAGCAGTACTCCATACAAGGGCGGATGAGGCCCTTGTATAGCTGGAGTAACTGAGAAGAGAAAAAAAGTCTCTCAGCTTAAACAGAACTCCCAGTTTCTTTGAGCCGCCCTAGCAACCATTGTGATGTGAGGTTTCCAAGACATTTTTTTGTCTATGTTAAGGCCAAGGATGTTTATATTGTTAACAGGAGAGACCAGAGAACCGTCGAAAGAGATAGGAAAGTTAGAAGGTGTCTTAGAGAGGGAGAATTTGTAGAAGTTGAGTTTTTAAAGAATTAAATTTCACAAGGTTCAGACGATCTCACCCGGAAATTCTATCCAGATCAGCGAGAATAGAATCGGAAAGGTTAAGACGAGAGGCAATTCTAGAAGTAAAAGAAGTAGCAGAATTGAAATGAGTTGAAGAATGAAGGGTCGAGTCATCGGCATATGAGTGTATAGAGTTAGATGTGCAGGTGAGAAGATCATTAATGAAAAGTAGGAATAAAGTAGGAGTTAAGACAGAACCCTGAGGAAACACACTATTGGCAGAAAAGGAACAAAAATTCGCCCCATCAACAACAGCCGATATTGAGCGATTTGAAAGAAAACTAGACATAAGTAAGCAAAGAGAAAGAGGAAACCCAAAGAAGGGGAGTCTGGAGAGCAGTGATGCTTGCCATAACCGGTCAAAGGCTTTGGATATGTCAAGCGCCACCACGTAAAACCATAAATCAGTAAGATAGGAAAGTATATCGCCAGTAGACCTCGAGCGCCGAAAGCGGTACTGGCGATCGGAAAGAAGTGAATGAGATTCCAGATGATCTAAGAAATTAGATTTGAGAAGAGTTTCAAAGATCTTAGATAGAATACAATTAAGAGCTATAGGGCGATAGTTGGAAGGATCAGAGCGGCTTCCTATTTTCGGAATAGGTTGGACATGTGCGTGCTTCCAACACTGAGGGAAAGTGTTAGTACTGAGACATGGAGAATATAGTTGAACGAGGGGCGGAGATAGCACGGAAGCACACTCCCTCAAAACTCTGGGAGGAATGCCGTCCGGGCCACCCGCCTTCCTAACGTTCGTATATTTCAGGAGCCCATGCACCAGATCAAATGTAATCACAGGCAAAGGCATAGGACACCTGAGAGGTTGAAGGAGGAGGAATGAGAAAATGCACGAATCGTCAGGGGTGAAGTTAGAGGAAAATAGAGGCCGAAGAGGATAGCCTTTTCAAGTTGGATGAATTAGCAACAGAACCATCAGTGCGAATAAGAGGAGGAAAGACAGATTTACAGAAGTTGTTAGAGATGTTTTTGGCAAGAGGCCAGAAAGATTTGTCAGTAGGAGAACCAAGGAGGTTAGCGCACTTCCGTTTGATAAAAGCCCGCTTTGCTCGTCGAAGAGTATCCCTGCAACTATTTCTAGCTGAATGAAAATTAGCAAGAGTGATAGGAGAACGAGTATTTTTCCACTCCCGATACTCACTGTCTCTAACAGCCTGAATTGCAAGAAAAATAAACCTTCTCACCATGGATTATAAGGAGAGAAAGATTTAGTCGAAGAAGTATGAACCTGCTCATCCCGTCAACGATTAGAGCTCCCACCTTATCGGCAGAAGTCGAAGCGTCACCAGAAACAAAGCAGTCATTCCAATTATAGTTGGCGTGGAAGCAACGCAAGGCCCCCCAATCGGCCTGATCAAGTGCCAGAAAAACGCGCTAGGGCATGATGGAGCTGTTTGGAGAGAAAGTATTAAAACTAAGAGATATAAGGTTGTGGTTTCAGATTTACCGATAGGAGCAAGGAGGCATATTTTGAGCAAGTAGGACTAGTGGTGAAAACATAGGTTAAGTGTGTTCAAGAATTGGTTGGGACGATCCGGAATGTGTGTGGTTCTTTAATTAGTTGCTCCAGATCGTTGAGAATGCTAAATGATTCTGGCCTCCTCCCCACCTAAATCAGGATGAGAGGACCCCAACCATTCAGTGTTGTGTATATTGAAATCTCTTAAGAATGAATGACTTCAATATCTGAATGAGTAGATATAACAGTCTCGTGAGAGAGTAAGATATTCAAAAAAGGCGGAAAATCTGTTCTGTTAGGAAAACAGTTGCAGAAGCACAAGATTATTGTAGTAGAAGAAGAAAGATTTAAGCCACAGAACATCGAGTTAGGAGATGTCGAGATTCTCGAGACGGTTACAGGAGTGTTTTATGTTAACATAGGCCCAATACTCCACGCCTTAGACGTAAAATTATGAACTAAGTTATAGTTGATATATTAAACGAGTTAGAGATGATTTCTTAGCTATCTGTGTCTCAGACAAGAGCAAAAGGTTAAGGTTAGAATTAGAGAGGTGGTATTCCACGGATACAGAGTTAGAGAGTAAACCGCGGATTTGTAAAGTCGATAGAAAAGCCCGCGTCTGTCAATCTGCCATGCCAACACGCACACACCACCACAACAACAAAAACATAGAACAAAAGAGACAGAGAAAAACGAAGTTGAAATCAGATTACATTGGTTTCCCTATCACTAAAAACGTAAATGAATTAAATGCTAAACCGTATTTACAATAAATATGTAAAAAACTGAAAAAAAATCTAGAAAGTTTAAAACACACGCATTCACACACCCTAACAAATTTACGAATAAAAAAAATTACGATCATTCAACATAAAACTAAATATGTATAAATTAAAATAATATGCAACCAATTACGTAAGTGGTGTGCAAAAACCCTTTTAAAATAAATAAAAAAATAGAAACACTAAAAACTAAAGTTAAAAAGACGAAGAAAAAAAATATAACCTAGTACTATCAAAACTACGTATTGCACAATTCTAAAAAACTAACTATGACTATCCAGCATAACTAAAAAGTTTCAAAAACAAAAATTAAAACGAATAACTTATCTTTTATAAGGATTATAATTCTTCAAATATTAAAACCATAATAGTTAAAAACAATTAAAACAGGAGAGCATTTAATGTGCAAACACACTTAATGGGAAAAATAACTGGGATAATAATGGGAATATTGTACACAATATTCCAAAACTTTAAACAACATTTCTATGCTACAATGAAAGAAGTTGAAAAAATCGATATAACTTCGAAGCTTAAATAAGAAGAGGCTATCGAAAAGTAACCAGACATTGGACAAGAACCTGCAATTGCTGTTACTACTCTAGCTTCAACACAAGTTAGCGTTGAACGGCTTTTTCTGCTCTTCGCATTATAAAATCAGACCTAAGAGGAAAAATGAAGGAGGACCTGGCAGATGCTATTCTATTTTTAAGAATTAATTCATTCAATGAGTAGATGACACTAGATGTAAGTTCATGTAGCTAAGCAATGTAACAGTTTATATATATATATATATATATATATATATATATAATATCTATATATTATATATTATATTATATATATATTTATATATATATATATATATATATATTAATATAATATATATAATATATCTATATATTATATATATATATATATATATATATATATGTATATTAAATTAATTATATTATATATATATAATATATATAATATATTATATAAATATATATAAATTAATAAGATATATATATATATATATATATATATATATATATATATATATATATATATATATATATATATATATATATATATATATATATATATTATTTATATATATAATATATATATATATAATATATATATATATTATATATATATAGATAATAATATATTATATATATATATATATAAATATATATATATATATATATATATATATATATATATATAAATATAAGGCCGTAGACGTGAGAGGTCAAGGGTTCACCCCTTCCGCAATTATTTACAGTTATCAAAATTTTTTGGATGGCTTTAAGTCTCTTATTTATAATTTTTTAATATAAAAAAATATATTTATCAAAGCAAATTAAGAGTATATATTTTATTAATAGAAATGAGAACATTTGTGGTTTGTGAAGATTTCTTAGTTTAAGTGGCTGTTTGTTCTATAATATATATTATATATATATATATATATATATATCTATAATATATAATATATATATATATATATAATAATAATATATATAATATATAATATATATATAAATATGGATATATATATATATATAATATATATATATATATATATATATATATACTAATTAGATCAGGGGATTCAGAAAGTTTTCTAAGTTGCAGATTATACCAAAGTGACTACCATAGTGAAGAATATGGATACATAAAGATTCAAAATGATCTTGATAAACTTTTTAGGTCGACAGATAAGTGGCAATTGAATTTTAATAGTAAAAAGTGTAAGGTTCTTCATTTAGGTAGCTCAAATAAAAGATTTAACTACTATATGAATGGGGGTTGGCTTGAGTCTGTGGATAAAAAAAAAAAAGATTTAGATGTGAGTATAAGCAGCAATCTGAAAGTAGCTTTCGGTGTTTGGAAGCAAGGAATAAAGCTAATAAGATGTTAAGTATAATAAATCGCAATATGGCTTGCAAAACTAACAAAGTTATAAGTAGCTGTATAATAGCTATTTTATTTCAGTATTAGAGTATTGCGCACAAGTTTGGGCCCTAGGTATGCTGGAGAGAGTGAAACGTAGTGCAACAAGAATGATTTTTGGCTTTGAGGGTAAGATCTATGAGGAGAGGCTGAAGGAGTTAGGAATGTTTTCTTTAGAAAGGCGATTTCTCATAGGGAACATGATACAAGTCTATAAAATATTTACATGCTTTGATAATACTGAGACCAATAAATTTTTATAGTTGACCACAGACAGGGGACTAGGGGACACAATAAGAAAATTAGAAAGACGTGTAACCTTGATGTAAGAAAACATTCATCCTGTAATAGGGTTGTAAATTTTTGGAATGATTTCCCGCAGGAGGTTGTTGAGCGTGACTCACTTGCAACATTAAAGAAAGGATTGGATAGGTATATGGATGGTTTGGGCATCATATAGTATATTCTGACGTAGCCAAAGTGGCGGGTTTTTAGTTAGTTATTAAAGTAAGCTGCATGTTATAGCTACCGGTATCAGAATAAACTTATTAAAGCTTGTATTGTGGTTAGCATGAACCTTAGCTATAGCTTTTGCTTTTGGTAGTAGTTGGCGTATATAATATATTGACCTTTGTTTAGGAAATTGACAGGCCTTAGGGTATGGTCTAGGCTATCTATATTACATGGGCATGTGTATGATAAATTTTTAGTTGACTGGGACAGTCTGGATATGCCCATGTGGCTTCTAACTGGTTCTTTGTTCCCTTATCTTTATCGTGAGGTAATACTACGAACTTTGATATAAATAGTGACTTTCTGATTGGACAACGATATGATGGTGTAAAAGCAATGAAGAAATGTTTTAGAGGTGTTTAAGCTGTCGAAAATATCCAGCGGCGTTAGATGTTCATTGCTGTTCACATTCATGTGAAGTACAACACATTAAAAACTTTATGGCACATCGAATGCAACTATATGCTATTTTAGATTGCCAAGGCCGACTACTATTTTAATAGAAAAGAAATAGAAAAGATTTTCCCAGACATAAAATGGACAAAACTCTCACGAATGGGAGAAAAAAAGTTGGTGGAAAATTTTAATCTACGATCTAATGAAATTTTTAAAGCATTGTTGAAGCTTAAGAGGAGCTTGAATGGATCAAGATATTAAACCTTTTTCAAAAACTAAGATCTTTTCAAGTCTGTAAGCAAAATCAAATTTGTTATAAGTTTATTTATTTATGTCTTTAACTTTATTCTCAAACACTCTTCCATTATGTATTACATTGCATTCTCCATAATTAGTGACAGCAACTGCTCTTAATCATATTGAAAATGTGATGTTTGTTTACAAGAATATTCAAGCAAACATCAACGAAACATTTTCAACCATTTTGAATGTTGCAACAGAACTTCTGTTTTCTGATAATGAAGAAATGATAATGCTTCTTGTGAGAATCAATTTAAAATGAAAGATATAAGGCAATTACAATTTATTTTCCTGATGATTTTTCAAACCATTTAGAGAGCAAGTTCGAGAATCATAGATCCATACTTACTAATCTTTGTAAAGTTACTCTATTCCATCGAAATTTATTCAAAATTTTGCTAATTTTGTAAATAAATTTGATCTGTGCAGTCATATTTAGATTGTTAAGGATTTTAGTATTTACTTCACTCAAAACTTGAACTCCACAAAATATTTCTCTACTCTGAAAGAGCTCAAAACGTACTTTTTCAATTCTACAGGAGATGAAAATCTAAAAGAACTGGTTTTAATGAGTATTCATCATAGCTTCACAATATAAACGAAGGAAGCTATCAATCATTTTGTTGTTAAAGATCAACTTAAGAATTTTTTATATGAATAAAATCATAGTTTTTTTTAAATTTTCCAATTACTATTATTGTTACATTAATTTTATTTCCCTTCATTGAGTAAATATATTATATATATAATATTATATAATTTATAATATATATATATATATATATAATATATATATATATATATATATATAATATATATTATATATATATATAATAATATATATATATATATTATATATATATATATATAATATTAATCAAACCACCCTAAAATGTGGTTGGCTACGGCCCTAATATATATATATATATATATATATATATATATATATATATAATATATATAATATTATATATATATATATATATATATATATATATATATATATAATATATATATAGTATATATATATATATATATATATATATATATATATATATATATATATGAT
>JABUQX010056799.1:10000-38331 GCA_015478945.1 Trachelipus rathkii
ATATATAATTATATATATGAATATAATACATATATATATATATATATATATATTATAATATATAATATTATATATATTATATATATATATATATATATATATATATAATATATAATATATATATAATATTATATATATATATATATATATTAATATAATATATATTATATATATAATATATAATAATATATATGTATAATATATATATATATATATATATATATATATATTTATAATATTATATATATATATTATATATATATTATAATATATATATTATATATATATATATATATGATATATATATATATGGTGTGTGTGTGTGTGTGTGTGTGTTGTGTTTCGGTGCGGTCGATGTCGTGTTAAATTGTGGCTCCCCGAGACAGAATTTTATCTTTATTTTTTATTATTTTGAGATAGGGTTGTGTACAGTGAAAGTATGTGTGTGAGTTATTCAATCATTATTTAATTAAGTATTTTATTAAGTCATACTACTTGAAACCATTTAATTTTTACAGTAAAGTTTTAAAAATGATCAAAAGTGTTGTTTTTTTTTTTATTATTATACCAGTTTTAATATTATTATTTTTTTTTTTTAAATGTGCTAAAAATGCTTTCCCCCATTTTTTAAATATATAAATGTATATTTAGGTTGTATCAACTTTATGCTTTCATTTGAAGCAGTATTTTTAATAAATTCTATTAGAAAAAAATATTCCAATGTTTTTATATTAATTATATTAAACCAGAATTTATATTAAACCAAAATTATATTATTAAAATCATATAAAAAATTATTTTACTAAACAAAAAAAAAACATGGTTTAGACAAAACCATGATATTAATCCATGCTAATTCGGAAAGTGTGAAGGAAATTAACTATTAAATCAAAAGGATGACTTTCCTAACCTCTTTTAATCCAGGTGAAAAGCGTTGTTCAGTGGGCGGAGGCTTGATCTTGGGCCAGTACTTCTCCACAAGTCTTTTCAGAATCCCAGACGAAGTCATTTTGCCCAACCTGAGTAAAATCCAAGTAATAAATGAGAATTTCCATACACACATGACATTGTAATCTATCTAAACCCCATAATGAGCAATTTCTTAAATCATACTTTTAGAAGGCTACACTAAAATATAACTAGTATTATAATTTATTATTATATATAAGATGGCTATTTTATTAACATTGGACTCAGGGACGAAAAATCCAATAATTAATGTTTTTCTTTATTTAAAATTTCTAGTGGGGGAAATACATTAAATTGTTTGGTGTGGGTGTATCAGTAACGTAACGCTGAACACATAAAAACCGAACTCATTGAAAAAATTCATATCCTATATACACAATTATTTTTATTTGAGCCAAAGGAGATTTCATAAACATGGAAATAATCCAATCTCCTCACAAATTAGTCTCATAATATAATATTATATAGACACTGATTATCAGTCCTTTACCTGTTATGCCATTTATTTAATCACCTTTTATAAAACTATGGATCAGCCAGACTCTACCGGGCGACATGAATATTTTGCAATTCCATAATATTAAGTTTAAGCACTGTATACCATCATGATAAGTTATAGGTAGATCTAAGAAACAAGATTATGCCGTTATATAAAAATTTAAGCAAGAATATAATAATACAGGCTATAAACTATCTCCTGACTCCATTTCTCAGCAATTATTACCCATTATATATTCACTTAATTAAATACCGTAATAATCAAAAAATTCTTATTTAACTTTACAGTTTTAGATGCTTCACTAATATTATTCGGAACACTTTCAAATAGATCAGCTATAATTACGATGATATGTATTAGTTACCGTCTACATATATATATCAATACAATTATACTAATTCTATATGTACATATAATAAATTCATTCCTAATTTATACTAAAATTTCAGTCAAAGTAAATGGATAAAGGATTTAAATAGTACCTGAGGCAAAGAACATCCCTTAGCTTGAAGATAAATAATGGTTTATCAATATTTGATTTTATCATAAATTATTAAATTTATTATCAGTTTAATATAAATATTGGATATTAATTTTTATTTATCTTTATAATATATTTATTTTATTTTAACATATTCATTTCAATATTATTTTTCTTTGCGGGGTGGTAACAGCAAAACAATTAGCACATCTATTTTCAATCACTTATGGCATAATAAGTACCATACCACAATGTAGTCTAACAGCGATGGGAATTTCTTAGCGATATTATATATTATAATAACTAACAAATATTACTTATAACTACCTAGCTCAGATTAATATATATTACTCCAATAATGAAAAAGTATTATCATTCAATATATACAAATATCCATAAAAATTAATTATACACCTTATATTATAATATATATATTATATCTACTATAAAAATATATAGCTAACACGCTATAATATATAATAATTAATATATAGTATATATACTACCTATTAATAATAATAATAAGTATTGATATTATTACCCACTCATATTATATATATAATTGTATAATAATAAAATATATATTATATATATATAATATATATATATAATACTATTATAAAATATATAGTGTAACGAATACTTTGGACTCAAGTCATAAGTAAATACTATAGATAATATGATAGTATGAGTTCTTATATATAGATATTTACAGATCAACATCATAGCTCTGGAGTATTTATAATATATTTAATTATATTATTATTTAATAGTTCAAATTAGAATATAAAACTCAGATTTATCTATTAAATTTATTATTCATTGTATTATATATTAATCTAATTATTAAATAATCTATATTTATTATTCATTTATTATTATTATATATTATGTTTATAAATACAGTTTATTATATAGCTGATGTATTTGTGTAAAATTATGATTAAGTTTGAAGTTTGTTATTATTTCGGGAATTTAATTAATTAAATTATTATTATAATTAAAATTATTAATTTATTCATATTAATTATTAATTCAATTTTAATTTATATAATATTTAATTATATTATTTAAAATTTATTATTATATAAAATTGTGCATCTAATTTAAATTTATTAGTTATTATTATTTTTAAATTTATAATTAATTTAATTATATATTTATTATTTAATTATTAATTATTATTATTATTATTTATTTATTAATTATTATGTAGGCTAAATAAATATTATTATATTATTGTTATTTATAAATTAGATAGTATCTAATTTTAATTTATTATATGAATTATTTTATTATTATTAAAATTTTATAGATTTTTTTTATTATAATTATCCTTATTATTTATATTATTGTATCTTATATTATTATTATTAATTTAATTCAATTCTTATTTAATTTAATTTTCATAATTATTAATTTATTTAATTATGTATTATATTAGTAGTAATGCTTATTATTTATATATATTTTATTATTATTTATACATTTATAAATTTAAGATAATGTATAATTTCACGAAATGCTTATAAATTTACATTTAAAACTAATATTAATTTATTCTTTAGTTTATTTTATTATTATTATTATTGATTTATATTTAATATTAAATTTTAAAATTTTGTTAATTATTTAATTATTATTATTTTTATTATAGTATATAATTATTAATAATTATAATTATTTACTAATTATAAATGTATTTTAATATTATTTATCATTATAATTATTTAATTATTAATTAATTATTATATTAATTGATTGGAATTCGATGATGAAATAGTACATTAGAACAGTGACGATGACGATTACGATTATAGTTTAAATTTTTGACGATTTATGACGTAGTATTATATTAATAGTAACGATTTTATAGTTGCCTTAAAATTAAGTACATTTCACGTGTAGTAATATTATAAATTTAAAAAAATTTCCTGCTGTTCCTTACTCTCAAGTAACTCATAATTAATATATATTAATCATTTTTATAAAATATAGATACTATTAGTAGTAATATAATATAAAATTAAAGATTTTATGAAGTTTTATATGTGCAGTGTAAGGTATTTATTATTTATTAATATTTATTATATTTATAATTATTTATAATTATTTAATTTTTATTTTATATTATATAATTGATCGTTATGTTGTGATTGTTATGTTATTATTTATAAGTATGTTATTATTTATATTATTATATTATTTTATAAATTATAATTATTATTTATTATTATTTATATTATCTGAATTTAGATATTTATATGTTAAATGTATATGTATTTAAATAGATTGATATGTCGTTTATTTAAACAATTACTTAATATTCTTAATGATTTAATTATTTATATTGATTATACTTAATATTAATATTTCTATATTGTAATTATATTATTTATCTATTATAATTATTATATTATTATTATGTATATTGGTTATATATGAAATTAATGTATTAAAAATTTAAATTAACACATGTTCACTACCCGGATAAAACAAAAATAACAAAAAAAATAAATATTTTTAATAGGATTCTGGTAATGAAACAATAAGCTCATGTTCAGGTAATCTTGAAAATAGATTCATAAAAAAATTCTGACTTAAGTAAAAGACTTTTTCAATCTCCATGACGGGGATTTATAAAATAAATAATTAAATATACTATTATAATAATTAATATATATATAAACAATTAATAATAATAAAATATATATAAAAATATTAATAAGTAATATAATATAATATATGTATATTAATAATCATTAAATAATAGTAACAAAATTAATTAATATATGATAAAATAAATATGTGATGATTATGTAAATGTAATAATTATTATATATGTATAATAACTATCAGAATAATAATGAGATAAGTGCTAGTAATTACATAGGAGGTTAATGAGAAGAATCAATGAGGTAGAGTAAATAAAATATGACTATCCAAACCAATAAATTTTTTTAAGAGTTAATTTTAGATATAAATAAATATTTATAATAATAATAAATAATTATAAAAAAATAGGGTAAAAAGTAATAAAAATTAAATTATTAAAATATAATTTAATAGAATTAATTCGATAAAGTTTATAACAAAAAAAAAAAAGAAAATTAAACATGAAATTATAAAATTAAATTTAAATTATGTTGTTTCGCATCACAATATATATATATAAAGTAAACACTTAATAAATACATAATAACTCATTAATAATAATTTAAATCTAAATTAAAATGGAAATTTTCATTCCTACTGTCTGTGAATAAGACTTTGTATATTAACGATAATCAGAGTATATTTTTAAAAAATAAGAAACATAGTAGAGCATTTAATTACTAAGTTTAATAATTAATATATTCTAAATATTAAATCTAAAATAAGGAAATTATAAGTTATACAAGGATGGATTACACTTATTAAAGATCACATTCAAGCAGATCACAATAATAATCACACTTGCTAGAGAGAGGTTCAAGAAATAATTTAAAAATTAACACAAGTACCAGCGAAAAATGGGCATAACAAATTAAACAAAATAGACTCTTGAATGTTATGCCAGTAGTAATTTGCCTAATTGTTTTTGTTTCTATTTCACTATGTTGTAAATTTTAGTTTGCAATTACCGAATTTATTATAGGGTTTATTACATCATAGGAAAGATGGTTGGAGGATATCTCACCGTCTTCTTCTGGCGGGTGGCAGTCTTTACGTTCACGGTGCGCATGCGAATCTTTTATTCGGTCGACATCATTCCATATCAAAGATGGAGGCATCTATAATTGAATAATATTCTTCCTGCCTGAGCGGTAAAACATAAACGTAGTGGATCTTAAAAGAAAACACTTATAAAACATGATTATTAGGTAATTATTGCTCCTAAAAAAATATCTAATATAAAAAAATTAGATAAATAAATACATTCTTGAATCAAAAATAAAAAGAAAAAATATTATTTTTGTATAACAGTATACACTAACCACCACACAAAATGAGATGCCAATAAATGACTATCCTGCCGTCGTAAACAAAAACGAGTCTGAGATGTCACTTATAGATAAAAACTAATAAACATTATTTTAGATATATACTAAAAATACTGAATTAATATAAAACCTCACAATATGAAATATGATCAGTAACAAAACAAATAACAATTTTTTTGTAACTAATTGAGTGAGTTTAATAAATATAATTACTAATAAATATATAATTAAATAATTACTGAATAAAATAATGTAAATAAAATATTCATATTCGCAAAAATATCAACTAATAATATAAATAATGTGATAATAATTATAATAATAATCAATAAAACTATTAAATAATAATATAATAATTAATAATAATTACTAATAATACACTTGACAAGTTATTTTTAAAACGAATATTCGAGCGAACATTGTCGAACTCGGTCTACATAAGTGAGTATTACAAGGCAACGGTAATTATATATTTTTTAGATATTTATTATATTTTATTTCAGCTGTTTGTAGGTATTTCTCACTATAGAGAGCTAAACACTACATAAATTGCTTTAATAAGAGTAGTTATATTAGTGCGACGGATAATAAAGTTTTACTACCACATAATATTCTCACTGAGTGAGAGATTTATTAATATAAAAATCACTTTAAAGAACTTTGAGGCCTCATCTAAAAACTAAAAATGCTTTATTATATGAAATATTATTCAAAAGTGAGGTATTTTCTCTTTATTTCAGGAATTGAATATTGTAAAAATAATATTATATAATCGATATAATTAAAATGATTAAATATATTTAAAATATACTATAATACATAAGAACAGATGAAGATTTAATAATAATAATACAATAATACATTCAATGATAAATTAATTATTACTAGATAACTGAAAATTTAAGTAAATTAATAATTTGGCTAACTAATTACAACAAACTAATCTGGAAGTATAAATATAATAATAATAATAATTAGAATTAAAATAAATAAAAATGAATGTGAAAGTTTTTAAAATATTTAGAATAAACATCCTAACATTTGCATCCTAATTAATTATAGAGGTTTACAGTCAACTGGTAATTTTTAGTAATATTATTTATTTCTCAAGCTGTTTTTGTTATTACTCTCTCTATAGACATATCACATTCCTCAATAGAATCATAATACGAGATTAAACACCCATACTCGCGAGTACTAACTATGTTTATTTCAGCATATGCGTTACTCTTGACTAAGATTGCCCGTGAACCAATCTTGGAATAAAATACTAGTATTATTCACTAACACTCTTCAGTAAATTTAATTTGTATTGAGGGCATGGATTAAAGATAATAATTCATTCGTGCAGAAACCAGTACGAGAATTGCCGTTGCCGTTGCGATTAGGAACACGAGAGAACCATAAGTATGTTCTGATAATCTGTAGAAGAATTACTAATCTTTCCAACATATAGTATAATAATGAATACTAAAGAAATTAGGTAGGAAGATAGGCCTACTCTATATATGAAAAGAGTTTGAGATTTCGAAGTTGAGTGAGTAATATTAGTAGATCTGAATTAAGAAAGGAAACTTTTCATTATGGAAAGAATGGGCACGGTAAACGAGCAAGTTTTGGAAGGAAAATGTTTGAGGAATGGATAATAATAATTTATTGGAAACCGGAAGTTTTTAATATAAGGTCAGAAGTTTTTAAATTGCGAGAATGTTATGAGATAGGTGTGACCAAACTGTATCACTTGTACCAAACTATCTACATAATGACACATCACTTCCACTTGTTTGCAGATTACCTCCTGCGTAATATTAACTAATAGTCTTAATTTTATATTTTACCATCATTTTAGAATTATATTCGTCATAAAATGTGCTTAAATTAAAATACAAAAAAAAAGGCGGAAATAAACTGATAAAGAAATTCATGATAGAAAATTATTATTTAATTCTCTAGTCTTCTATTTAATTACGCTAAAAATTTCTTTCGTTATATTTTTAAAGATGGAATTAATTAGAAACTCTAAATTTAAAATAATTCAACATGTTTTCATGGTGAAAAATGCTAAACCGTTTGCTGCGCAGCCAATTTCCAAATTGCTGATACTCAATTTGTATCACTTCTTTACTTATTAGGCACCGTCGGTCTTTGTTACAGCAATTGGCTCTATGATAGATAACTTCTGTGTGAAATGTTCATGGCATCGGTCTACGTTATCCGATATCCACTTTCATATTTGCATGAGAGATGGGTGTAAAGTCTCCCTTACTTGTTGATACTTCACGTTTTTTTGAAACTCTAGATTCACCCTTTTCGGCAGCGGTTATGTTCAGCACACTGTTATAACAAATCACTATACAAAATAGCAATAGCACACCTACCTCAGTAAAGCATAAGAACACTAAAAGAATTTGTTAGATTCACCATTGTCCCAACAAACATCCAGTCACGATTTCAGAACTAATCCAATTTGTATCTGAATTAAAATGAGAGGGATGCAACATTGCTTTCTCTGCCTTCTGGTGCTCTTCTTATACAAATCATATACTTACGAGATAATATATTTGAGGGACCCTAATATATCCTAATTATACTCTATATAATAATTTTACATATGAAGTAAAGTAGAAAAAGAGAAGTATGCAGTGATCTTTCATATCTAAATATTAATTTTTGCACTTTATATAATTATTTAAAACTTTATAGTATTATAATTCCACAACCTGGTTTATTTTTTTCTCATTAGATGGTTTATATTTTTTTATAAAAAGTGTTCACTTTTTTGCTATGTATTCATAAAATTCACTAATATAGTCACATCCTTAATAAAATTTATCGTCACAGTTGGAGCGGTACGATATAGCTGGGGATCTCATTATTCTAAAAGCTACTAATATATTTGAGTTTTAATATTTAAAGATAAACGTCTCTTTGAAGTAAAATTAATGATAAATATGATGTATAAAGTTTAGAAAATTTAAGTAAATATCTTGCAAATATAATGTAATACTAAGTAAAAGAATCAATTTTATAATAATTATTTCTGAAATTAAATATAATATAATAATTAATATAATATAAATAAATAAATAACTATAAATAAAATAAATAAAATCAATAATTAAATAATTTAATATATATAAATTATTAATAATTATAAATAAAATAAATATTATAAAATAATTCAAAAGTACCTAGTAAACGACTACTTACTAATCAATAAAAATACTATCAATACGATGATACATTAATAAGGAATATTAAGAATAATATTAATATAAATAAATAATATATATCACGATAGTATAATAATCGGAATCACTGATTCATTATTTAAAATAAATAGCTAAGTATAACTATTTCTAGTACACAAAACGAATAACAAATCGCTATAATCACATGAAATTATTTTATTATATAAATAATACTTTTAACTAGTTTTATTATTTTTTATATATCTTTACAAACAGGCTACAATCGTTTAGTCTTGAAAGTTTAAGTATTTAAATATATCTCTACTTATATATAAAGTGTATTTAAATTGTTAATCAAAGTATTTATAGTTACAGAAAAATCTGATTAAAGTTCTTATTTAAAGGCTATCATTTTTCCAAATGGTATTTGCTAATATTAAGACACCGAAGTATAAAATATTCTAACTGTGATATAAACTGACGTGTATTTTATTCAATAATTTTTATTTTGTTTCAGAAGATTTCTATAATCTCTTTGAAGTAGTAGCTACGTATGAATAGACGTCCTTTATGATAACTCAAACGCAGATTAGTAAACTAGTCAGGTTTTGAAAATACTTAGTATAGCGATATAATAACTAAAGATCAGTTTAATAATACACTATACATACACATTAAAGAAAATACTTACGATCAGGTAGTGTTAAAGAAACTTATAATTACATATTAATATATAAACATATGGCAGTATATTTAATGAATACTTATGTCAGGTTACGAATACTTATATAGGTTATATCATATTAATGACATAACCTTAGCATCAGATTTTAAATAGATATTATCATTAAAATATCATTAGTTAGTATATAAATAACTTAGATCAGTTAGAATCTTAGTGTAAATAAATATAAACTTAAAATTCGATTATAAGATTATATACTTAGATCATTAGTTATAAGATTAGACTTAAACAGTATTTGTGAATTTAAACTTATATCTAAGTAATTATAAGATAATATGATATTGAGGTTAAGATAGGCATAGATTATTCAGATTAAAATATATATATAATAAAATTAAAATCATTTATAAAATTATGTTTTATATAGATATTAATCAGGTTTGAATATTTGACCGAATAAAACTCTGTAGCTCTTCAGAGTTTAAGATAAACCGGTTTACGTACTTTTTAATTTGTGAAAAATTACAAAGAATATTTAAGGAATATCACTGATTATAGATGTATTAAAAATTAAAAATAACGAACCAAAAATTTTAATAAGCTAATTTTGTCTTTTCATTGATTTCATTATTATTATTATTATATTATCTATCAATTAATTAAATTTATTATTCATTATTATATTAATTATTACTATTATATTATGTTATAAATACTAATTATTCATTATTATTATTATTATTCTATATTCTTTTTAATTCATTTTGTTACACTCACTGTATTCTTATTATTATTATTTATGTTATTATTAATTATTATTATTATTTATATATTATTATTATTTAGTTCATATAAATTATTAGTATTATCATTATCTATTTAATATTATATTATTATTATTTATTATTATTATTATTATTATTACTACATTATTATTGTATTTTATTATTTTTTTCGATTATGATTTGACTATTATATTTATTATTAATTATTATTATTATTATTATCTATATTAATATTATTAAATAATTTTTATATATGTGACGAGAAGAAACTATAAAATTACTAAAACAAGGAAAATAATTCTTATTATTAATTGTTTATATAAAATTTTTATTATATATTATATTATTATTACTTATTATGTTATTATTATTATATATTAATTATTATTATTCATTATTATTATTATCATTATTATGATATTATTTATAACTATTATATCATTATATATATTCATAATTATTATTATTAGTATTATTATATATTATTTATTATATTATTATTTATGTATTATTATTATTTATATTATATATTATTAATATTATTAATGTTCATATTACTAGTTTTATAATTGTGATAAATTAAATCCAGCAAATTATATTAGTAAAATGTATTAATTTTAAATCTTATAGATTAATTATAGATCTTATAGATTGATTATAGAGTTTTATAAATCTTTAAGAATAGAAATAAAAATTATATCGATTTATTCTAGTTCAACTGATTAATGAATTGGGTGGGGGGTGTATGATATAAATTAATGATAAATATTTCAAAAGAAATTACAAATTAGTAATCATTAAAAACCAACAAATATAAATTCGAATTTAATAAATGTTTACCAACAACATTAATACATTATAATAACTTTTATATTAATTAATGATTTTAATGAATTAATGTTTCTTTTATGTATTAATCAAATATCAAGTACAAAGGTTTGCTCTGTAAGTTTTTTTTTTTGTTTTTTTTTTTGTCATCATTTTTTATTTAATTTTTTTTTCCCCCAAAGTTTGAATAGAAAATTATTTTACTTGTAAAATTTTTAATCTGAGTTTTACGCTAAAATAGTAAGCATCATGTTAAATAAAAATTAAAAAAGTATAAAAATATATGTTTATATTTGCTTCGTTCTATGCTTAAAACAAACATTATAGAATATAAATCTACACGTAGGAGAAAGCAATAAATGAATTCTGCATTATCATTAAATAGTAAATAATATTTTATAGTAAAAAATTCCAATCTTGAAAAAAATACCATCTCTTAGGACGAAATAATATCTATTGAAAGAGATATATAATAAAATATCTACTTAAATTTAATTATAATATATATATAAATTTTGATAGTCAAATCATTCAGAACAAAACACTTAACCGTTGAAGGAAAAGCAAGACGAGACTTTTAATTAAATTTATGTAAGATTTTATAGTCAAAGATTTCAGACTCGAAAAAAACATGTTAGGTAAAAAATATAACCATAGAAAGGAAGATAGAGTATAACAGAATATACATTTTTAATTTAAAATATGTTTTCTTAGTAAAATGTTTCATTAAAAGAAAGACAAGACTTTTTGCTAAATGTATATGAGTTATCATAGTCAAATATAGATAATATTAATAAAAAGTCGGTTAAGGTAAATATATTATTCGACATGTAAATTTAGCAGTAGAAAAACTTGATTTATGTAATTTCTTTATAACTGCTCTGACAAAAAAAAAAATTCTCAATTGTCATGTTGTCATTGTGGAATAGAGCTAAAGTGAAATGTTGTCATGGTGCAATAGAGCTCAAGTGAAATGTTGTCATGGTGCAATAGAGCTCTAGTGAAATGTTGTCATGGTGCAATAGAGCTCTAGTGAAATGTTGTCATGGTGCAATAGAGCTCTAGTGAAATGTTGTCATGGTGCAATAGAGCTCTAGTGAAATGTTGTCATGGTGCAATAGAGCTCTAGTGAAATGTTGTCATGGTGCAATAGAGCTCTAGTGAAATGTTGTCATGATGCAATAGAGCTCTAGTGAAATATTGTCATGGTGCAATAGAGCTCTAGTGAAATTTTGTTATGGTGCTATAGAGCTCAAGTGAAAGGTTGTCATGATGCAATAGAATCTGCGTAGATTACAGTGACTTCAGTTTTAGAACTAATTTTTTGGTAAACTAAAATATGTTTTTATACATTTAGACACAGCTTAATCTTTTTGACTCTAAAGAGAAGTACATTGCTTAACGTTCAGATTACGTACAACAATTTTCATTTTCGTATGGGGGAAAATTAAACTTTAAAAAATGTTTAAGTGAATCAAAAACGGGGCAAGATAATATTTCTTTTCGAAAATCTTTACATATTTATGAACAAGAAAACTAAAAAAAAAAAGGAGTTTCCCCTCAATAGAGTTCAAATTCTTAAAAAGAAAAATGTCACAATTCGTCGTCATTCATAATACTTTTTTTTATTTCCTTATTTAAATGCCTATTTATTTACTTCTTTAATAACTATTTTTTTTGTAATAGATATTTTAAACTATGAAATTTTTGAATACAGAATTTTTTTTTTTTTTTTTTTGAATTTTGTTACAATGATAATATTAGGTCAAATTTTATTTTACCACCCCTAAAAAAAAAAAAAAAAAAAAAAAAAAAAAAAAAAAAAAAAAAAAATACACAGGTATTTAAGGTCATTTGGTTGGCTTTATTTGGCTTATATTACCTAATACTGTGGATATGACTCTAATTTTCAATTGATTAGAATCTTTTTTTTGTGGTAAATATCTATTTCTAAAAAGCCCCATTGAAAAAATTCTTTCCCAACAAAAAACAAAGCAGTATAATTGAAGTTTCCAATGACAAAGTTTCAATTGTCATAAATCACTAAGGACTATGTTGGACATAAATTTTTTTTTTTTAAATTTTAAATCCTCTAAAACTGAAGATTGAAAGTAAATTAAGAAATATACTTTATAATTTATCATATATCTTGCATTTCCAAGCCTTCAATTGCCAAACAAAGTCATAATAATTGAAAATTTTTGTAATAAAAAAAAGGTAGAAATGAAGAAACTTTTTTTCAAGTCTAAATTTTATAAGAGATTTAAAATGTTTGGGTCAGATCTTTCGTTTAGGAATCTGTAACTGTAAAACTGTAAGAAAGACCGTATCAAAAATCTGAAAAATAAATTTTTCCTAAATTCTTTATAGATTTGAATTAAATAGTCCAAATTCAAATATCTTTGACAAAAAAAAAAGTCATAATGAGCTTATAGAGCTCATAAAAAAAACAGCTTGTAAAGAAGTCACTTTTCACCACATTATAATATTTAAAAACTTTTTCTAAATTCTTTATAGATTGGAATAAAATTGATCATTTTTAGAATCTTTTGCCAAAAAAAAATTTCAATGGGAATCAAATGAAGTCATATGACAAAGCTCGAAAAAAAGTCACTTTTCTCTACACAGTTATTATTAAATATTGGAAATTGTTAGGGCAGATCTTTGATTTGGCGAATTACACATAATGATTTGATTTTTTTTTTCTAAAAGAGATATTTTGCATAATGTCGGAAATAAAGAAAACTATTTTTCTACTTAATCGAATTTTTCTGAAAACAGGCTTGGAAATAATAGGGCAAAATCTTTCTCTTGGTTATTGCCCAATATAATTCTGATAAAAATCTAAAATTGTTTCCCCATAAACGCAAAAGGAAAAGTTTAGCTGATAAATTCGTTTAAATCGTTATCGAAATTTGTTTTTGAATTATTGTTCTTTCGTCTGTTTGAACATAAACAAATAATAAATCAATTATTTTTTCAACTAGGGCATATTAATATATTTGCAGATCTCTTATTGTCTGCAGTATAAATCATTATTTATATTATTATTATTATTCTTCATTATTTCATTATTATTATTATTATTATATTGATTATTATTATTATTATTATTATATTAATTATATTATATTAATATTATTGCTATTTATTATTATATTTATTATTATATTATTATTATATATAAATGTCTCTATCTTAATATATCATTATCTAATATTATCTAGATTTATATATTTATCATTATATATCATTTATTAATTATATATTATTATTGATTATTAATTATATTATTATTATTATTATTATATTATATTATCTATCTTTTGATCTATTCATATTATTACATCTTATTATATTATTATTATATTTATTATTTTATAATTTTAATATATTATATATTATTAGTATTATATTATTATTATATATGTCATATTTATTATTAGTAAATAAGATGATTATGAGATTAGTGTTAAGGTAATGGGCATCTTTTATGTGTGCTGAAATTATTATACTTTTTTACAGATATTTTTATGATGTTATCCCACTAGAGTGTGTAGGATTCAAATTTTAGATAAAGAAATACTATACTATATTATAAATATATAATTATCAATATATATATATATATTTATATTATTATATACTGTATATAATATAAAGAGAGAGAGAAAGAAGAGAGAAGAGAGAGAGTGAGAGAGATGAGAGGAGAAGAGATATTATCAGCTTCTATCGCGATCACATCCACACCGGCGATTCCCGTATCCGATCTAAATTGGTGAATGTACTAATCATGCCTTCCTTAAAATCCAACATCAAAACTAATCATCAAAAAAGAGCCCGAATATTCCCTTGTAATTCAACATTCATCTTCCAAATAAAACTGCTCATTTATCTCTTTCTACCTAAACTCTTCCTTTTGTAAACACATCCACTTATTGATGTTTAGTATCAACCCATGACTGATTATTGATATAAGGATATGATAATTATCATGAAGTATATTAATATTATGACATTAGATGATTAATTTGCTTGTAACATGTAATGCAGATGACAAGATTGTAACTGATTGAATCCAAATAATAATAGCTGATACGCAATAATATTGTCAGATGGAAAAAGTCAAAAAACTGAATATTTAATTCAAATCTTGAATGTGGCCAAGGATAAATGAGCAATTCATATCCTAAACAATCAACCTTTTGCAGTGTATATTCTCGTGATCAACTACAGCAGTATTTACGATTGGTGTTTTTGATTCCATATGAGTTAGCAGAGTATACAAAGAAAATAGCCAATAGACTAAAGAGTGAAAGTATAGCTTATATTACTTTAAATATAATTTACTTTTAAATAGAGTCAACTAAATATTAAAAATCTCTTCTTACCGCAATCTTTAAATGGGGAGAAGTATGAGATATTGTTTTTTTTGCATTGGTGAATCATTGGATAAGTCTTTGCCTCAAATCATCGTAATGTCTTCAAAAGTTACTAAAACCCATCTCTTTTTAAAGTATTGCTTCTTTTCCGTATTCGTTATTGCCGAATCCCTACCAAACCAGAATATAGAGAATTGCAAAATGTTTGGAAATATTTTTTAAGAATATTGACATCACAACAATGTTCAGGCAAAATAAAATAACCACTTATATCTTGAACAATTTAGAAATTTATGACATTGAGATGAGTAAATTTAAGACTATTAGTAATATCTATTCACATTGGCTTTGTTCCACGACCTTTTGTAACTTTTAAAATCCAAGCTACTTTCACCTTAAGTTTCATCCAATCTGAGGAAGAATGTATCACAATTTATCCGTTGTACTTTTCTCTTGCAATTTTATGGACATGACAGGTTTATTTTATATAATTTTCTCATTATATCTATATATATATAATATATATAATATATATATATATATTATATATATATATATAATATTTATATAGTATATATATATATAATATATATATATATATATGAATTAGATTATTATAAAATACAAATATAGACATAAAGGAAAAAGGTAATACTATGATCTAGTAAGGCGGAGAGGATTTCGACAACAGAATGGTGAATCATTTCGTCGAAGAATTTAAGAGAAAATTTTTGATAATTTGTATCAAATCTGCATACCTCTACTGCAGGCTATTTGAGGCAAGGAAAGTTGGTCAGACTCCTTTTTTGTTAAATACGGCTTACAAATAAAAATTCGTAACAAGCAGTGAAAAGTTTCGACACTCACCTCAACATCGGTCAGAGCGGCGATAGTACTAGAAGGGGAAGAAGATATAAAATTACTAGTGGAATAATCGTTCGGAAAGATGGGTGTGCTTTTTCTCGCTCCGATGATTCAAAGCCAGAATACTGTACTAAAAGCGTAAAAAATAATTAAATATATAAAATTTGAAAGACGATTTGCATTTTACATAAAGGAGATATTAAAATCTTGCATTCAGATAATGTGTGCTCACATCAGAAAAGTGGGCGGAGCATCTCTAACCGATCAAAATCGGATGTCCGTAATGTACGGCTGCCTTGAAAGTGAATTTTTTCTTTTAGAACTTACTATGTTATAGATAATAATAATAATATATATCAATAATAATAATAATATAATAATAATATAAATAATCAATAATAATAATAATAAAATATATACATAATAATAATAATAACATAATAAAAAATAATAATAACAATAAATAACATAACAAATTAAAAAAAATAATTAAAAATAAATTTATAATAAATAATCATATTATGTAAATTCTAAGTGACATTTCGAATATTTTTAGAGGCACTATTTGATTTTCATTAAATACACTTATAAAAATAATTGTTGGGGCACATTGATTAGCACTTAGCACATTGTTTTAAATCGAACAACACAGGAGAGAAAGGATAACGCTTCCACTCACGACGGCGTTCATAACAATAATAATAAATAATAATAATAATAATAATAATAATAATAATAATAATAATAATAATAATAATAATAATAATAATGATAATGATAATGATAATGATAATGATAATGATATAATAATAAATAATCATAATAATTAATAATAAAATAGATAATAATAATCATAAAAAATACTTGTACAAAATAAAAGTTTCTATGTATAGCCCGCTAAGAAATTAGTATATCCAAGGCGATAGTTTATAGTATCCATATGTAACCTTCAAATTTTAAGTTTAGACAATGCTTTTGTTAGTTGCATATTACGTAACTATGGAGAGGGAAAATAGCGTTACATTAGTGCTTCACAGAAAGAGTAAAATTTCCAGACTCTGCAACTGACGTACAATTGAAATTACCTTTTGTCTCTTCGACTATCATTTCATTATCAGTGGCGTATAAAAGTGAATAACATCTACCTTATTCCTTTTGTGGCAGTAAAACTTGCCATAAGCCTCTGACCAACTTTTTTATTCATATTTTATTCCACTGTTTGCTTACCCCCCCTTGTCCCGTTAATGGTTTTTTTAAATGTTTATTCAACCCCCGTTTTATTCATCAGGTCCTTTGTTATTATTCTATTTCGTCTTCTTTTAAACCTTCTCTTATATGTAACTGTTTATACGACCCTAAAAGGTGTTCAGAATTAGCAGTTCGATCTCCATCTTATCCCTTTAGAGTTTGAGCCGGTTTTTTTGAATCTTAGTCTTAACCTTCTATTACCCAATATTTTTATATTATTGACGTGTTTTCTTTAAGTGTATACTACAGTTCCTGTCTGACTGGAGAGTAGAAGATTATTTATTACCATCCATTTTGCCAAAGAAATGTTTTTCTTTTCTTTTTTTTTGCTAATGATAAGAGAGAAGAAATTGAGGAAATGCTGGTAGATCATAACAAGAGTACGCAAGTCAAAATTTCAGCTGGGTATATGACATAAATCTTTCTTTGGAAGAACGTACAACTTATAATTTTAAATTAGTTAAGTTCAGTCTCAGATATTTAAATTCAAATACCCTGAAAGCTACTTATTACAGCAGCATAACTGATAATAATATTGAGAGGTATGTACTCTCGGGTTTTCCATTTTAAAGCTATTTTGAGAGCGCTTGTTAAATCCCAGTATACAAGTAAACTAGTCAGAGAATAAAGTATTAACTGATTTGCGTCTTTTCCAACTAGTTAACAGATCATATTTTACATTTGTCTAATTGTTTCGCAGTCAGTTTATTAGTTTAAATTTTAAATAAATTATTATAATTGCTAATGAAAATAAATATCCAATTAAAATTATTAAAAAAATAATTGTTGATTAACTGATAGATTGAATGTGATTAAGTGAATATTACAGATTTATGTGGAAAGCGGATGATCAAGATGAAAGTACAGACTACCCTTAATTTAGATCAAGATCATAATGTCTGAGTTGAAACCAAAGTCAGATTCAGAGTAAAGATGCTGATGTTGAAGCTAGAGCTGAAATTGGAGGGAGTTTAAGTTAGTCAGACCCGAAATTTTAGCATAAAAAAAATTAGGTAAAATGATTTTTTTATAACCTCACATCCCGGTACTTAAAGTATTGTTTGAATATCTAATGTGAACAAATATATATCTTTAAATTTAGGAAATATATATATTTCTCATTATTAAATTTATGTCCAAAACTCAGAATTCTATTCAGTCGTAACCATTGTAAAAAATTTTATTTTAAAACACAAATCTTTTTATCTTACCTCAAATTGCCAGTATTCATATAGGTGAAACCATACATTTGCAAAGAAGAAAATAATTTTTTCTGTCGTATGAATATTAAAACCTCTCGGCTAATGCTTGATATATAAATCATTCCAAAAAACTGCGGAATATAAAATTGGAAAAGAATGTGTACAATAAATTAAGTTTGAAGTAGGTCGGAAATAAAAAATGGGATGATTGGGTCGTAGTTGTTTGAACTTGAGTTAATTCTTAGAGTACGAAAGCAATTTCAAAATACCAAAAATTTTACGTGTATTACAGAACTATTTCTATCAAATAATTCTGATCATTTGAAATATCTAAAATGTTTGCACAATTTTCCTCCTAGATAGCTTCAAGTTTGAAAGTATTTAACGTTAAAATGATATAAGACTAAAAAGAGACTATAAGCGAGATTTTAATCTTCCGTGAAAAGCGAACTAAACGGCAAAACAATGTAATTGATTAAGAATAATAATAATACCTAAGCTTAAGCTGCTTATAAAAAAAGAAAAGTATATGATAATTAACATAAATTAGATACTTAAATATATTAATATTAAAAAATAGTGAATACTAAAGAAAAAAAATTTCACACCTGGAACACGGGCCAACAGAAGGGGCAATGGCCCAACATAGAACCCCCCACTAAGGAAATAAAAGACAACATGTAAAATTATATAAATATAATAACTATATATAAATATATATATATATAAAATTATAACAAAAATATATAAAAAATATACTAAGGTTTTATCGAAAAATTAATAATAAGACCTCTCTACGACCCATCTTACCAATAATACTAATAATACTACATATTATATATAATAATTTAATTAGATTGTTAAAAATAAAAGGAACAAAAATCGTAACTGACACAAGCTAAAGAAAAAAATAAATTCTACTTACCCTATCTCTCGGCGATTGAACCACCGTAATTGTGTTGAAATCGGAGAACACAACCACCATGACTCGAATGCATTTACAAGACTAGAGCCCACCCTCCCCCAACCCAAAGCAAAAGTTGACTTCAAATGAACCAGTTTCCTAAACCCAGCAATCGAGTTCCACACTTACCAAGGCACATTCACCCATGGTGTTAACAAGGCACCCCCTAGTCTAATCCCTCACTATCTTAATAAATATGTAGCATAGTTAATATTGCATAAGCGCACCAATTTTCCATATAATATATAGAATGTTAAAAAAGAAACATAAGTTAAGAGAAAAGCGTCAAAAAGAATATACTGACCTCTACAATCAAGATAACGTGAAATTTATTGGCTACCAACCCGCATGTGCCCAAAATAGAAGGACATATGTTTCAATGAAATCTCACGACTGAGCTAACCCGAGACATATCCCCCAACCCAGAAGAAGAAGAGAAGGCAGTGATTCTTTACCTTCACCACTTATTGTCCGAATATATTTAATATAACAATCTAAATAATAAATGCGAATTCAATGCAAATGACTCTTAACAAGCCTCATATTTATACGAAGCGAGGAAGAATAAGATAGAGGCCACCACTGGACAACTGGTAGATAGTCGCAACACTTGATAGACCAAGGAACGATTGACTATCACCACACTGTTCTTTAGAAGTAAACTTTTTCAATGGTTGGGAGGAATTAAGGCTACAAGTCGTAAAGCATCGAGATATTGGTCCTCAATTTCGCAACATGCGGTGGTTCAATCCCGAGAAGGCAGTTAATTATTTACCTTCCCACGTTATGTTCTTCTATTAGATATTAAACAATTACTCTAAAATAATAAAATTGCGATCTTAATGTGTTGTATTTAAAAACCACATATATATATATACTGAAATTATAAATATAAATAACCTAAATATACACAAATAAAAGAAAAATAATATACCTATCATTACTACATATAATAAATAATACTAACTACCATAACTACCTACTCACAATAAACCCCATTGAAAAAAGGATGGATGAAAATTTGGCGAATGGCGAATTTGCGAATAAAATATTCGCTTCAGAAACTATGCAACAAATACTTCCTTAAAGTTGTCACTTTAAATTTAATTTTTCTTGCAATGCAATGTATTACATTGGTGCTGCAAATCATTCTAGAGCCATATCGCGCAATGTTAAGCCACCACAACCACCACAACCTAAGACAAATAGGTTCTAAACTGGCTCCCAAAGAATTCAAAAACTAATTTCTTAAAAAATATTTAAAAAGATCAATGGTAAAATAAAATTAATATTACAAACATTGTAATATCACATTTAACCAAAAAAAACTGTAGAAAACCATCTTGAGCTAAAACCTGATAGTGTCATATATCTGCCAAAGAGGAACTGAAAAGGAACGATGGTGTTGAAATGCTATTGCCATGTAGGATATTTATTGAACTGATAGTGATTCTATTCGTTCAATAAAATTTCGTTCTGTTTTTATATATCGTCAAAGATGCATTTATTTGTAACAGATGAAAATTTGAGTGTGAGGAATATGGACAACAAACCAGTAGATGGATGATATAGCTTTGGTAAAATAGAACACCAGAGGAGACTATAGTTGACTAGTTGATGAAATAATTATTACTCATAAATTCGGTGAACCAACATAGCAGGTAAATGACATGAATCAATAATAATCTAACATATAGCAAATTGACAAATCCCTATTCTTGACATCTAACACTGACATCTATAATACGAGAGGACGATAGTCTATATGCATATTCATAGTACATCAGTTGATTAGCGTTATAATTATATAACGAACACTTTCCAATCTCAGGACAGAATTTAGATAAACACTGTCACATACACAAAAAAAAAAAAAAAAAAAAAAAACAAAAAAAAAATAGTGCTGAACGTACAACTTTTTCGTTTTTCAATTTATTTATTTTATTACAGATAAGTAAAAGATACCAAGATACAAAAAGCATACTTGAAGAAAGTGAAACGAAGGTCAAAATCAAATACGACAATAAGAGACTAGCCTTTAGAAAAGTTATTTAAAGTTGCAAATTGTTTTGCAAAGGAGGACATAGCAAAGAAGATAAATTGAGTATGTCTAGGAATCTAGTGACATCGTTCTAAATTTGAAAATTTTTAGTATTAATATTCTCTAATGGAGATCGGAACTCTATTTAAGCTATTTAATAGAATATTCAATTAGCATAGGGGTTTAAAGATAGCTTTATATAATATATTTTTAAGAGAGTAATCTGCTGTTTTTTAAGGAGATAGCTAACTGACGTATGTTTTAGTATTTATAAAAAAAAACTACCTAAACTGATTTAATATTAACTTTATATAATTAGATGAATGCCACACTTGAAAATACATATATTTATAATTATTGTCTTTTGTGTTCAATTTTCTCGGAAAATTATATGAAAGTATTTGAAACTGAAAAAAAGATAAAAAGTAGTAGAAATAGACAATAGCTAGAAATAAACGAATAAATGAAGAAAGAGGAAAATATTTAGAGATCTAGATAGGAAAAGCCGCAACATGTAGTATTAGACAAATACATGAGCATGATTAAGAACATGAAAAAGATAAGCCAGTCTATTTGTCGAATTGTTTACCAAAACCGGTAATGTCAACGCACTTTTTGTATGAAGAGGTTTGTGAAAAAACGAAAGTGAAGAAGGATATTGTTAATGTCATTATAGTGTATGAGTTGTATGAAATTGGGCTTCATATCCCATTAATAATGATTGTTCTTTTAAAGTTGGCGAAAGAAGTAAGGTTTTACACATCGATTATTTTTAGACATAAGTAGTTTAGTATCTTTAGTTAAAATAATGTAGTTACTATTATGAAAGTGAGCATAGTAAAAAAAAAGGTAATAAAAAATTCAATTTTAAAATTTTACAATAAATAAATAAAATTAAGTTTTTTTAGTGATTTTCTCAGATCAAAAAGTGATGGGGAAATAGGCGAGGAAATTAATGAGAACTGATGAAAAGAATTATTTCTAAGAAGTTTAATTATGGAAACTATTTTACTAACTTTTTACAGATTGAAAATCTAAGGATATGGACACACTAGGAAAAATTTTATGTTTACTTAATTCTATTAAAATATCAGCCTTGATTTAAAAAAATCTTGATTTAAACATTCTTAAATGCTTAAGATATATAATTCAGATTGAATTCTTTTATTCCCAGTTTTATAAACAGGTATATATGTAGTAAATAATAGGAGATGTGGTCCGATATATCTTTTTCATGTCGTTTTGTCAACATTGTTTTATTATTTTTTTAATTTTTTTATGTCATTTTATTTAAATTTTTTTTATTAATATAAAGGAAACAGTTTGAAAATTTTGAGTTTCAATTATTGGAGTCTGTATCAAAAATATGAGCAGAAATTGAAGGTAGAGACAAACTTATGAAAATCTTAAAAATGTATTGTGAATATAACAATTTGATAAAATTTTGTTTGTATTTTCCTGGATGTTAATATGAGATGTAATTTCATTCACTTGCATTGATTTCATATAGAGGTGTGTGACCCGAAAATGTTTGTTCTAGAATTAGGAGGTTCCTGAGTTTACATTTTCTATAAAATATTTACAAGAAAGTGTTTACTAAAATTGAAATTTTTATATTGGAAAAGGTTTTGGGTTGTAATATTCGTTAGAACCTTTATAGGATATGTATAATTATATTAATTTCGTTTTAAATTTTTTTTCTTATATGCACAGAAAAATAAATGAAAACTGAACTCACGATATGTAGGGATCTATGATTCGGTAAGTGAATTGTATTTAGGTTTCATGTATTTGATGATAAAAATACTTACAATTAAGTGTTATTTCTATTTTAAGCAAATTTATCAAAGTGTAATTGAATAATAATGAAAGGCTGAGCTTTTAAAGGTGTGTGTTGATTAATCGAAAACCGGTGTCTTAAATTCAAAATAATAATCAATTAATATATTATTCATATAAAATTTTCATGTAACATATTTTAGAAATAAAAAACAATATAAAATCGATTTAGGCAGCCAAAATACTCGCCAACTTGAATAATATATAGTAAATTTTCATATATGATTTTTTTTGTCTCCTGACACTTATTAATTCTCGAATATGAGCTTAAACCAGTCTCCTAGGAAAATTGGAATATGTGTCATTCCCCTTTCCTCCACCTCACCTACTGCTAATAGACATTTATGAAACAACATCGTCTATAAGTTGAAAGTCATGTTTAAGGATGTAAACAGGGGGATTCTGCTTGAAAAATAAAAAAATTATTAAAAAAAATATATTCAAATCTTTTAAATTAATTTGACGTTTTAACAATATATTTGAAAACTTAATATAGCATATTATAATTTTAGTCTATGTTTGATTTTTATTTTTAAAACAGCACCTATCATTTGCTACAATATCGAAGAGAACTGATCGAACATCTCGGAATGATAATTCTGGAGAAGAAATAGAACTTTCCGTTCATCTCTAATTGGAACACTGATAATTTCTTCAATTAGATTGCAGCAAGAATTAAGTTGCATAATAGATTGATAAATAAGCAAATAAATTTAGCATACTTATTTTTTGTGTTATATAATAAAATAATAATATATAATATAATAATAATAATATATTAATAACATATATAATATAAAAATATATATATATAGTATAATATAAATATTAATATAAATTATAAAATAAAATATATATAATATATAAAATTAATAATATAATATATATAAACTAAATATATATAATATGTATATATATAATATAAATATAAAATATAAATAGATACTATAATATATATATATTATAAATAATAATCATATATAATAATAAAATCAACAATACTTATATATATAAATAAATAATAATCAATAAATAATATATATATTACCCCAAGTGTGCGTGTTGCGTGATAGCGTGTGCAGTAAGTGACGTGCTAGCGTGTGACGATCTAGACCATGTATGCTAGCAGCTAGTCGAGTGATGATCGTGTGCGTGTAGCAGTTAGATGAACAACACCACACCAGTGAACATGCAGTGTGCGTAGTAGACGTAAAGCACGCATCCCAAATGCGTGTGCAGATATGTGACGGCCATGTGCGTGTGTGTTGTTAAGGATTTAAGTCATTTAAATTATTACATGAAGTGCCTATTTTTTTAGAAGAAAAATCCAAATATAAACGCTCATTAAAAACAAAATAAAATTATTTAATATTTTATTTTTTTCAATTAAGAAAGAATTTCTAGTTGTGACCGAAATATCTTTACCATACAACTACTACGATTAAAAATACTTTCGGTTTAATATTATTTATCAATTAACAATATCGAAATTTACTATACAAGGAGCGACGCTACGAACACCACAAATTGACTTCAAACACAGAATTCGTACTTAATATATTTATTTTTAGTTCCTTTACCATAATGATTTTATTCACTTGTTACTGCGCGTTTCTTGTCTCGATTCTCACAACGATGAAACCATCTCTTCCATTCGAAACGTTCGAAGACTTGCAGAAATTGTCCAGGTGGAAAATTGCAACTATCGAAGATACAGCAATGTTTACTTATTTAGAGGTATGGCGATATAATATATATATAATAAATAATATATTTCAGTTATAATATAATAACTATATAATATTTATATATATATAATAATAAATATATAAATATATATATTAATATATTATATAATACTAAAATATATATAATAAACAAATAATACTATATTATATAAATCTTAAAAGATAAACTAAAAATAAAAAATTATATAATTGTATATTTATAGGATATTTCATGAAGAGAAATGTAATATTTTATATATAAAAATAAATATAATAATACTTATATATATTAAGCAATATCTTTAGGCTTTTTAATGTAAAAATATTTACTAAATATTAAATAGAAAGAGAGAGAAGAATAGAAATTACATAAATAATAGAGAAGATAAAAATAGATAAGAGAAGAAACAGAGAGAATAGATTAAATTGCAATTCTTCACGCAATCCATTTAATGTAATTGGAATAAAAAAACCCCGTAAAAGTTTTTCACCCTGCTAAGTAATCAATCGAACCTAGGACCCATAAGAACAAGAATTAAACGTGCAAAATGTATTGACCACCAGACCACGATTGAAGACTAAAAGAGAACCTTATAAAATAACTTCCTATGAGTTGAATATTCGGCAACCACTATTGGCTAAGGGGCAAAACAGAAGGCTACACTCAAAAAAAAACCCACCCCAAGAGTTGAAAGGCGAAACGGATATGTCTAACCTAATATAAGTAGAAAAGTAGTGACGAAGTAAGCTTTTGTTATACAAATTCACCAACTTAACATCTTGAATGATCTCATCGTTATAATAAGTACTCTTTTTGTACCACCAGTTACTATTAGCATATTTTTATCCGTCCTGAGTGAAAATCATCTGAATCTTTGGCTACCTATCGATATAAATCACTTCCCACCTAGGCCGTCTAGCATTAGATTCCCATCGCTGGCGAAGGCCCACGACCAACGCACCCGAAGGGCGTGCGTCCCGCCCGTACCCGCCCGCACCGAGATGCAGCGCAGGCTCAACAATATCCCGCGTATCCGCCGCGCGTGCGCCCGCCAGGACGCAATATTTCCCGAAACGAATGAAATAATTTATGAATTAATATATATACAGTGACATCTATAGAGTGGATTATGTTAATTATAATCCATACAACATCGACCTATATATAATCAAAATCATTACTACTTATACCTCGCACCTGTTAAATTATATAAATAAATAGATAAATCCAAGTAGAATAATAAAAAGAGTACTAGCATATTAGATGTTATATAGATTGCCGCAATGAATAAAACGTAAATACTAATATATTAACATATTACAATATTACTAAAGTTATAAATATAATATAAAATAGGTATTTTATAATATATAAAAGAATAAAAGAATAAAATGAAAAAAATATAAAATATATAAATAAAATAACCATATAGAGTTGATATAGCGCATGCAGATCTGCCCAAGAAAAAGCAGTAGTGACATCCGATGGCTTCTCCATAGATTATATTAAGTGAAAATTACTTTTACTAAATGAGCAAATGATGTCGGATGTACTATAAGAGTACAGGTTCAGTTTGATATTTCGTACTATTAGTATAGACTGAATCCATAATATTTATATATGATAGAATAATTATAATTTTGCAGGCGATGTGAATACCTATAAAAAATACAAATAACAATGCTCTATCAAGTAATTCGTGATTTATAATTATACAATAACGTTTTAATTTATAAAGGTAAAATATTATGTAAGTAATATTGCAAAATAATATTAAAAATGAACTACTTATGGTGAATAAACATTGATTTATTATTTTATATGACAACTTAGATAGCGGAAGAATTGTATCTCATAAAAGTAAAAAATAAGTGTGAATGTACAGTACGTCTGGTAAAAATACAAAGACTATGATAATAAATCAAAAAGTTAGAAGAGTCAAATAGACCTAAGGTGAATAGTATATCTCTAACGACGGCTAAGAGCGACATATAATAAGGATTACTTAAATTTGTGTACTTCGCTTTATTAGCTATGAATTATAACATCCAGATAAATTTTATTGCTGCATCTGTAATAAGCCCAAATAGTGTATTTTACTGCTTATAGTTAACTTACATCTGACAGTATTTATAATATAAACGTAAGTATAACGCATTAACGCATACCTGCTATGGTATAATTTATAAGCAGTTAAAAATCAGTAAATTCAATAATAAGTAAGTAAATTTATAGTACCTTAAACATATACCTTAAGTGGAGCCTCTTCTATTCTGTTTTTCACTCTGTCTAACATCTACTGCCTATGTTTCTGTTCTTTTAGCTCTGTCTATAGCACCTGCTGTTTATTCAACTCCTATGTCTATATTATAGCTTTATATATCTAATATAATATATTTATTCAAATAATTATACAAATATAGAATTATAAAAGCTAGTAAAATCAGCTAATAATTAAATTAGATACTAAGTGTAAATATTAACATAAGCAACGCTACCACCATATAAGAGAGTAATATACTCCCCCCAACCCACAATAAACTGCCGATAACCACTCACCCTCACAAACTCAAACATAAACCAAACACCCCCAAATATAAAAATGAAGAGAATAAAAAAAAGTCCAAGCCACAAAAAACAAA
>JABUQX010056800.1:0-19500 GCA_015478945.1 Trachelipus rathkii
TATATTATATATCATATATTATATATATATTATCGAAAATATATATACTATAGATATATATATATAATAATATATATAATATACTATATATATATAAATATGATATATAATATTTACATAATATATAGACTTATACTATCATTATATATATATATATATATATATCATACTATAAATATTATATATATATATAATATATATATATATCATATATAATATAGTATAATAATATATATACCGATACTAGTATATATATATACTGTCCTTACTGTCCTCCCCCGAGAAGGTGCCTGCGGTCTTTAGAAAACCGCACGACCTGTAGTCGGACTCAGCGAATGCGTTTCCATTCCGGCGCCGGTTTCTCCCACAGTCTTCCTCCCCTTGTATCTTCCTCATCCGCGAGGCCAGCCCCACAATCTCATCAACGAATCTTGCAACGATTATCCACTCCATCTGCGCCCGGGAGTCTTGCAGTGAGGCTTCTTCGACCGCCATCGCGGTCATTGTTGTCTTCGCCAGCCTGATCATCGACATCGTCACCCAGCGGTCTTGACCCGCGGGTGCGTTTGACGACATCTATCCATCCTCAACTATAAACGGTGTCACTCCGAACTCCCTTCTGGAACTCTTGCATTCCTTATTCTACTCTTCTTAGAGACTCTTTCCACACTATTGCTCTAAGATCTTCATCTCCGTTGCCAGTATCCTACTTTCATGCCTTTAGGTAGTCACACCAATGTCTCTCTGCACCGTATAGCAATATAGGCTTTAACACTCCTTCCGTAAATACTTCTTTTCACCTCTTCACCCATATACTGGTCTTGCAGTCAAAGGATACACAAGCCCCTGCCGACTCTTCCCGAACTTCCAGATTATCCTAATGGCGTGATCTCTGCACACACCCTCCGTCCTCTGTAATATGCAAACCACAAAAAGGTATTTAAATTTTTTATCTTTAACTTCCTTCAAGCTTTCTCCATTTCACCATGACTCTCCCAACCATCCCTCCCCTCTCTGGCCTTCACCCATTATCAATTCTGTTTTCTCCCAGATGTTCATTTGTAGTCCTTTTGCTCTAAGTTTTTCCGCGAAAAATCTAGTAATTCTTTCCATTCCTTCTCTACTTCTCACCACCACACCGCCAAATCATCCGCGTATGCCATGATATCTCCTCCCTCCATTTCCCCCACTTCCTCATTATAACCTCCCTCAATGACCTGTATCAAATATAAAGCTTACATGAACCAATAGGGGTGACAATACTGCCTTCCCTGTTTCACCCCCTTCGCCACCTCAAACACATTTTTCAATTTGTCAATAACCCTAGTTCCCAACATTGCCACTTTGACCACTTTTGCTTTGTAGGTACTTTTCATTTATACCTCTCACATCCACTTTTCCTTTCGTAAGCATATCAGCTAATTGATTTTTCGTATCAATCCATTCAACTTTTATAATCCTTTTTTCCTCCAACATCCACTTGCTCCAAGCAACATCTATCCTTATACTCTTACTCAACCCTTGTGTTACTAAATATATCGTATTCCTCAGAGTCTTACTATCCGTATTTTCAGTATACCTTGATTTCTAACCTCACACCACCAATAGCCTATTTCCAACACTCTTTCAAATATATACCCCTTGGTATATATTTGTATATCTCGAAACTCTTTTCATACACCTAGACTTTCAAGCAATTGGACATTTATTCCCTTTTTTATTCTTTAGAGCCACACTATAACCTACCTGAGGACTGACAGTCCTTTCCATACCATAATATGTATCTGTAAATACTTCCACTTCAGCCACGCTTGATGTTAATTTCTCTGGTGCGATATTGAATAAAGTATGAATCACAAAGAATAAGAAGCATCCGTATACACTTCCACTTCAATCTTACCTTCAAGTTTATTCAACCAAATACCCATTTTTATATCCTTTCCCCTTTTTATAATATTAATTAGGCCCCTCATTTCCTCCACTTTCCCCCTCCCCCTAAAAAATCTACTCCATTCGCTCACAGAATAACAAAAGTCGGCTCTCGTCTGACCAATCACCCAATTAATTTGTCCCACTAATGATCTATATAAAGTCAAATCCTTACTGCCCATTTCCCTATCACCAAAATAATCTCATATTCTTAACACTTATACCTTCCATATATTTTTCTTGTTCCAGCCACACACCCCATTTGTACTCATGTATATTAACTCATATATACTTAAAACCCTTAACTTCTTCTGAACCTATTTCTAACTCGTCTTTATACCTTTACCTTTTATAACTTCATCCATAAATATTGTAGAACCACCAAAACAGAAATCATCCATATGTGTACACATAATCCCTATTAGTCTCCCTTCTTTTTTCCATAAAAATAAAGCTGGTTCTAATGAACTTTTTACACCTCATAACCAACCAACCACCTTGTCATACCAAGCTCTCTCAACATCTTTTAAACCATAAGCATTCTTTAATTCCCAAATACACTGCCGTTTTTCTTCTTTAGGAAGAATCACATAAACCTTTTTTTACATAACATCTTGTAAATAAGCATATTTAATGTCAATAGAATTACATTCCCATCCCTCCTCTTTTTATTATACTTAAACAAGTTCTTAAAACCTCCCCTGAACAAGTTGGAGCTTCAGTAATTAAATCCTCTCCCTCTTCCTCAAACCCTCTTGCAACCAATCGTGTTTTACAAAAACATTCTTTCCCTTTCAATTTTTCGGTAATCATCCACTTAAGAGATATCTTCTTTTGTCCTCTATCATTAACTTTCTTAAAAACATCATTCGCTTCCCAATTATCAATTTCCTTTAACTTAGCAGTCAAAATTCTTTCATCATCCCAATTGATCAACCACACTTGCTCTTGATCCTCTATGCTTTCAATCTCTTTATAATCTCTAAAGTCAGTCCAACTACACACACCATTTGCCACATTTTGAATATTATAACTGTCACTCCACTTCTTACTATTCGCTTTCCCTGCTCTACTTAACACTTTCACATCCATACATTCTCCATTCTTTTTATTCTTGCATCTATACCTTTTTCAATCTTTATTTTTGTCATAATCTCCTGCTGTTCCCTTTGATCATCCCTATCCTCTTCCTCCTCCTCTTCTTCTTCATTTATTATAGGGACTCAAACTATTCTAAATTCTTCTGTCCCTATATCCCCTACTGCCTCACAATCTTTCTCTTTATTTTCTTCTTTATAAAAAGTCAATATCTAAAGCTCTCTGTACTCTTAGACAGAAATTTGATTTCTGAACTTTCCTTTTTCCGTATTTATTCTTCTTCCAGAAATTTTCTCTCTGATTTCCTTTATGCTCTCACTATATAACTCGCACTATATATGACAGACGACCACTATTCAATTTTAAATTTATCAATAGTGGTGTTCTTCAGGGTTCTGTCTTATCCATGGCTCTTTTTCTGTTTTTCATTAATTGTGTTTGATTTGTAACCACCTCCTATCCACTATTACGTCATACATTACGTCATACATGCTATTACGTCATACATTACTCTTTATTGAAAGAAAAAATTTAACTTTTCATCTACACTAATTGGGACAGGAAAATACCATTCTATATAACACCATTTTTTTCTGCTACTACCAATATCAACTACTCATGATACTGTAAAACCATTTACTTTAATTTTTCTCATAGATCTTTCAAAATCTCACCATTTTTTACATTGAACAATTACTGCCAAAGACGCTGCAAGCATGTTGCCCATTGAATTAATACTAAACCGTTTTACACAAGACTTCATTTATGACTTTGTTCTAATTTTAATCCATTGTCACTCAAGATTTTTTTCTGGGTGGCCCAATGTATTAATTTCATTCTTTTAATTCTTTCCCAAGTGTTTTTAGTGTTTACTTTTTACAAATGATGAGGATTTTAGTTCAAACTTTTACAGTCCAAAAACTTAAGCTGAGTTTTAGTTTGATTTTTAAATTCTTTTAAACATATTTGGTATATTATGGGATTTTAGCTTTTGTGTTTCTTTTAATTGGCATTGGCTAGTATATAGCTTATTTTTAGGTTTTAACAAAGTATCCATCAGCAAGTTAGTTTGCATATGTTTGACAGCTGATTAGATACGATTTGCGGGCCTATTTGTATACTGTTATTTACTGTTCTCTATTTATTTACTCATTTATCAAAATATTTTTCGCTCTAAACTCTCATTCACTCTCTCTTTAACCTTTTCTTAAGCCATTCTTCAAATGTTTTTTCAATGAACTTTCATATTTAAATGCATCTGCACTAGAGAGATTCATCTCTTCCAGATTTAACTAGCATCCTCCTTTTTTCAATCAATTTCCCTTCCAACTACCAAGGTACATTCCTTTTACCACATGTTATCATAAAAAAATTATCTTATTATTTCACTTTAGTCTACGGTATTGTTTTAATTTTTACTGATTGATAAGTAGATATAACGTGACAGACTTTTTTGTCATTTTACATCTTTACATTCTTCCACCACTTGTATATATAACTAGTGTACTACCTTTCTGATGATTTATTCAATAAAATTTCTTTGTATACTCTAACAACAGACACTTTGCTCAAGCCCTTTTAAACTAATTTCTTCCAAAATGATTCTTTTCATTCACTATACATTTAACTTTCTAATAAAAAACACTATTAGGATAGTTTATTCTTTCTTAGGTTTATACTAGCCTCCAGACTTTTTCAATGATTTCTTCTAACAAACAGGTATATCTCCTTTTACAATTCTGTTATATTATGATATAGTATATAAAAAAGAAAAAATATCCCATAACGACAGGTATTTTTAAATCTTTTATTGCCTGATATAGAATACAAACTCGATTTTCTCATTTATCATGATCATACATTTTTCACGATCGCCTGAGCGCGGCTCGTTTTGCGTCTCCAGTGGCGTTCTCTCTTTTGCTGTCATATGTACTGGTTCTATTCTTTATTCTACTTTCTAACCACCTTTCTAGTTCAAGCCCACGTTCACAGTCATCTGACGTCAAAGTTGATCCCACAATCGCCTCATATCTCTTCAATGCGACATCGGCCATGATGCTTGATCGCATCCGCTATAGACAACAAACAGCCATCACTCCTCTTGCGGAAGCTAAGCTTCTAGAGGTAAAATGTTGGGTTTCCTTTTCAGTCATCGTTGGTCAAGAGGTAACATTCTTGGAGTACCATCTCAAGGTTAAGGGTTCAGACCCACTTCAGGACATTACAAAATATACGAAATAATTGTTGTGTTTTCACAAATACTTTGAATACCTATCAATGTTCTGATTAAAACTTCACCATGTTGCCCCTTGCCGAGTGTGAGCAGCGGAGGCACGTCGGAAGTTAGGTGTCAAGACACTGCATTTCACTCCTTTTGGGCAGCTGAGCGTTTGAGGTAAACTGAAGGGTTTTCAACGCTGACAGGAGTGAACTGAAGTCTTTTAGCTTTACAAAACGGCCAGGATTGAAACCCGCTGAGGACATTTCTAATGATGTATGCCATTATATATATATATATATTATAAGTATATATATATATATATAATATATTATATATTATATACTATATATATATATATACTACTATATATAATATATATATGATATAATATTATATATATATATATATATATATATGTATATTATATACATATATGATAATTTCATAATATGATAATATATATATTATTATATATATATATATATTATATATTATTAATATATTATATTATATATATAATATATATATTATATATATATATATATATATAATTATATATATATTATATTATTATATATATGTTTTTTTTTTTTACAGATTTTTAATGTTAATTCTTCAGAATGGGTAGACACTGAGTGAGGGTATTAATTTTTCAAAAGATCTTCAGTCCTCCTTCATGAACTGTTTTTGTCCAACTTTAAAAATAAGAATGATTCAGACTCGCACGCCAAGCCTCAGCAGAATCAAGAATGTCAATCTATCTGGCGTCATCTAAGGAGTAAGCTAGATTTTTTTACCTTTTATCCTTTTGTAAACTAAATGATTAAGTCAACAAGATACTTTCAAGTTACGAGTTGCATAGTAAATAACTAATGAACCATTTGTGAATCTAAAGTTATCCTAGTGTAAACAAATTTCCCTCAATTCTTAGTTCAGAAAAGATTCGTGCAATATTGGATGCTGCTAAAGAAAATGATGAGTGTGATAGATCTCAAAGGCTTTTAACTCCGGAAAACTTTTTAACTATAAAAGAATGCGAAACACCAGTATTAGAATGTGTATTAAATATACCATGTGTACCTGACATATACCTTAAACCTTCTAATAATTGTTCTAGTACAAGTAAAGTACAAAATAAATCTAGTGTTAATAAATTTTTACCACTCTGTAATAAAGATTCAAACATATCGAAGGAAAATAATTCATTTAATAAAAAATGTCATTCAGATGATGAGAAATCATTACAAAAATCCATACATAATCGTGATGTATTGATCTCGAACACTTCATCAGTCAGGAGAAAATTAACATTTGATAGCCCCCCAAAACCCACGTCAGATAAAAGAGAATCAGAGGAAACACTACCAAAATTTTCATGTTCTTTGAATATTATTGATAATGATATTAATCATTTGATACCTCCAAATGATACTGAATCCTTATCCAGTTCATCTGTAAGTAAAAATACATTTCCTCCCATAGGTGTATTTTGGGACATTGAAAATTGTAGGGTGAGTTAAATTTGTTTTAGTTATTTTTGTAATTAAAACTATATATACTGTATTGATACTGAATCAAAAGCACAACAGCAAAATTAGTTGTAATTAATTCTTTAAAATTTATTGAAAGGTACCGAAAGGTTTATCAGCCACTCATGTTGTTCAAGCAATTAGAAATCGCTTTTTCGAGGGATACAGAGAAGCAGAATTTGTATGTGTGTGTGATACATTAAAAGAAAATCCTAAAATTTTGGAAGAATTAAACGATGCTCAAGTAAGTATTTATTACCTATCTTTGCCAGTTACCCATTTATCTGTAATAATGGAGATAAAAAAAAATTAGGACAATCTCCCTTTTACATACTGCAATAAGTTACATATGAAAGAGACCCTCACATGTATGTAATTAGAGCACAATCAGTTGCTGTAATTCGAATTGTATTTAATACTTTATCACGAGCAACCAACGATCGTTTTTATAATATTTAGTAACTTACTGTAGCTGTAAACCATTACATTTTTCCATGCAAAAATTTAAAATTATATTTTCATCTTTACGAGTCTCCCTTTTACTCCCATTCCCCTCTCCACTCCACTGCATGCCGATAGGAGTTGCAACCTCGTGACCGTGACGGTGCTCAGTGTACCTGGCGCCCAGCTGTACATATACCAAGAAGGACCTCTTCGATTTTTTCACAAGTCTCCCGCCGCCCATGTTGGTCCGCGGTGACTTTAACCTCCGCCATCCTTTGTGGGGAGACTCTGTTACGTCCCCCAATGCCGATTGGTTGTTGAGTATTTTGCAGGATTTTTCATTGGGATGTCTCAACACGGGCCTTACAACCTTTAAACGTTTTGATACTGGCACTTCTTCCTGTGTTGACGTCTCGTTTTGTTCCATCTTTAGATCGTTTGGGTGGGAAAGGTCGTCTTTTCTCTGTGATAGGAACACTACCCTATCGTGATACACATCCTTCGCCCATCCGCAGCTACCACCTGTTATTATCTGCTGGGCTATGACAGAGCAGATTGGTCTTCCTTTCATCAGGCACTTACTTTCCACTCTTTCCTGCAACTAACGTGTTTCCGTCGCCGGCGGATGGCCTTCACTTACTTTCAGGAGGTCATCCTTCAGGCGGCAACGGATCATTAAGCCGTTCATATGGGACCGGAAATCACCCAACCCCCGTGGAACCATGTAAGAGGTGAACTCGGGTTAATGATGAAAAGCGTAGTTGTAATAAGCTGTATAGAGCAGACTCCCACACGTCCAATATGATTTGTTTAAGCTTCGCAGGCCCCGCTCCGGGGTATTAATCGCCGAGCGCAAAGCAGTTTTTCGCACAGTCAATTCCAACCGTTAATTCTGCTACGCCTGTATCACATGGACCATTAAAAGGTGGAAATTTTGTCACGAAAAACACCATGCAGGATCGCTCTATTATTATCCGTTTACGGGCCGCAAACTCTGATGTATCTCTGCTCCAGGGGTTTGTGGCGTACTGTTGGGGGTTATCGACTGTCGCGTCTTGCTCCGCTGCTCCCGGTATGCAGAATTTTCGTTCTGGTCGCCTTGCGGGTGAGTTTCCTTGAATTTTGTCTGTTCCACCTGCGAACAACTCTAGTAACAAAGGCTTATTCACCAGGTCAAGAGTTCATAGGACGCCTAAGCTTTGCCGGGATGGAGCGGCCATGGCCCTGAAGGATATCCTTCAATGCTGACTCGCATGCTCATGCATACTGCACTGTTTTTTGTATACAATAGAATATGGGTGGGGGGGGGAGTCTTCGCTCCCGTCTGGTCTACTGCATGATATTGTCCTCCAATTCCAAACCTGTGAAGAATCCGATACTTTTCGATAACCATCCGAGCCCTATTCTTGTTAACCCTGCAACTACATGTAAGATCATGAGAGCTATGTTTGGCTCCCGCTTGTTCCACGTGGGCAACTCCATGCATTTTCCGGACTACATTTGGTTTTCGTAGCCACCATGCTCGTACCCAGGATCCTTTCCTCGGTTGGATCACGACATTGTGAATCATTTGTTTCCAAAAAAATGACCTTGGCGTCTTCTTTGACCTCGAAAAGGCGTGTGATAGCACGTGTAGGTTGGGGTTTTTGCGGAGGCTCCACTCCTTGGGAACTTAGGGGGCAGACTTCCCCTCTTCCTCAAGTTATTGATGTGGGAGTGTTCGTTTTCAGGTTCGTTGTGCGTACAGCTGTCTGGGGTTTTGTCCTGGACGAAGGGGTAGCAGGCAGTGTACTGAGTCGTGATGCCTTTTCGCTGATCGTTCTAAATGGTGTTGTCGATTCCTATCCCGAGGGGCTGCTCCATCTATTGTTGACGATATTTTCTGTAAATCCTGGGAGCTAAACTTCCTTGTATGGAAAGTCAACTTAGGTTGTCATCGATAGGTTTCTCCTTGGGCCTCTGCGCGTGCTTACGATTCTCATCCGAAAACTAAAGGGGTGCTTTTCCGAAAAATCTTTCGTAGGGGTGCTACATGTCCCCATGTTAAGCTCTATGGCTCCCTAATCCGTGCTGGGCCGAATGGTGCGGTTCTGGGTCTGTATGCCGAATGACGTGCCTCAGTCTTCCTCATATTACTCTCTCAAAGCTAATTTCGGCTTCTTGGGTCTCTTACGGACATCACATCAATGACTTGTGGGGTGCGGACAGAATAACTATGCTTCTACCTTTAATATGCTAGGTGGGGTTACTGGACTATGGTTGTGCCTTAAGGGCAGACTTTCCAGCGAGTTCCTAACCTGCCGCATTCTTGAAACCATTTAATGAAGGTACTGAATTTATACGGTGCTTTCGTCACTCTCGAGGAAAGCCTGGGTAGAGCCGGGTGATGCCCTATCCTGGGAGGGAGCAGCTCAATGTGCTCGAAGTTATTCAGTTTCAGGCTCTACATTCGTCGGCCTGACCTATACATAAGAAAGCGGTCCGTCACCAACCGCTTATTATTGTCATTATTGCTGGGTTGTTACTTCATTTCGCTTCCTCGACCTTCTCAGCGATCGTTTGCAGTATGATTTTGCCTTACCCATTCACAGTGGATCTCTCTGCTCTTGCTACTCTGGCAGGTGGGATCTCAGTTCTTTGAGTAGTCGGAGGCACACCGGTCTGTTTGAAGGGATCCTTGTGCTCACGCTGAGGTCCTAGCGCTCTGATAGGGGTTTACCCGATGGTTCAAAGACGGAGGAAGGCAGTGGGAGCTTACACTTGGTTTTGACATGCACTGTTCCACACCACTTCTTCTATTTGTCTTGTTTTTTCAGTGAATGATGCGAATATCCATGGCGGCTGAACTGATCAGGTACCTTCGCGTGGTGTAATTTACATCTTTTCAGATTCTCGGGGCTCTCTAGTGTAGTTGATACCGGTCAACGTACCTTTGTTTGTGCCAATTCAACATTCCTTGTTGTCTGTGCAGACACCAGAAATTGGAGTTTCTGTTGGGTTCCCTCCTGTGGGTGTGTCTGTTAACGAACGGCCGATGGGGGAAAGCCAATAGCAGGCGGCTGCCGGGCTGTCATACTTCTCCTGCCTGTCTGCTGGGCAATTTCGCCTCTAAGATTTCTCCCATCATCTTTTCTTCGGCTTCCTCTCTGGGTGGCGTAATGTCTGGGCGGAGTGGATGCTTCGTCGCGGCCAAAACTTCGAAAGTGTTCAAACCCCCGTGTCTTGAGGTGGTTATACATTTGTAGGAGAATTCCTCTGGGGTGGTCTGGTCGATTGCGTCTTGGTCATTACAAATATCATACTCATGGATTTTTTTATGTCGGAGGGGTTCACCCGACCTGCCATTTTGCTCCACCGTGTCACTTCAGTGTTCATCTTTTGTGGATTGCGTTGCCATCGAACCCTTAGAAGCAAGTTCTTTCCTGACGTGCTAACTATACTTCTTCAGCATCGCCTTCAGCATATCTTATCCGGCTCATCTCATTTTCGTAGTGATCGCATTTTTGCCTTCAAATTGTAACTGAACATCTTGTATAAGATCTAACCATCTCAGCCTTGTTCATATTTCGTTCCGTTAGGGATTTACCCTCGTTTAGTTTCTAACATGTAATAGCGATTTTGTGTGTGTGAGATCCCTGCACATCCATAAAAAAAAAAAATTATTATTTTATTATTATTATTATTATTATTATTATTATTATTATTATTATTATTATTATTATTATTATTATTATTATTATTATTATTATTATTATTATTATTATTATTATTATTATTATTATTATTATTTTTATTATTATTACTAAAAAAAGTAATATTAAGCAAAAATATAATTTCCAACAATTTTTAAAAATATTTGTCTACAAACTCTCAAAAAGACAAAAACAGAAAAATATCCCATCTCAACTTCGCCAGTAGGAAAATCATATCCACCCTCGTAAGGGTGTTTAAGGCTATTGGAGACTTCAAAAGGTAAGTTGCAGACCTTTCTCTCTCAGGTCGCTTCTTTCCGATATTTCCTTTCTTTAAAAAAGTTAAGACGAAATACACTTCCAATCAAGATGGTTCCTCAGGAACTAAACCGTTGTAGAAAAGATAATTGATTCGTTGCAATTTTCGCCTCCGAACTCGAGGTATCTTCAGGAGGTAATGAAATTTATTTGTGGAAATGGCTAATAAAAATACATTTATTAATCATATTATAAAAAAGTAATATAAAGAGAAAATAACATTTAAACAGAACTACACCATATTTTGTCTCAAAAAAAAACTCCCCCAAAAAAAGAAAAACAAACATATCTTTCTAATTTTGCAGTAGGAAAAATCATCATTCTAGAAAGGTGTCTAAGTGTTCGAAACCATTTAAGATGCTCGAGTTTCGAGCGAATATATTTGCAATTTATTTAGTTTCAAAATGTTAAGTCCTGAGGGAATGATCTTGATTGGAAGTTTTTTCTTTTTCTTCATTTTAAAGGAAAAAAATTGAAGAAGATTTTGATAGAGAAGTCTGCAACTTTTACCTTTTGAATCAGGATGATGTAAAGGACTTACCCTTTCTGAGGAGTGGAAATCACGTTTCCTATGCGCGAAATATAAGCATTCTATGAAATCATTGTTTTTTATTTTTGGGGGAGTTTTTTAGACAAATTTGTGAAGTGACTTATTGTGTCGAAATTTTATCTTTGGATTAATATTTATTATTATTATTTGGCTTTATATAAAGAATAATAATAATATAATATAATAATAATAAATAATATAATAATAATATAAAATAATATAATATAATTATATAATAAATAATAATAATAATAGATAATAAAATGAATAAAATAAAATTATAAAATAAATAATATATATTATTATAATGAATTTTTATTATTGCGTTTTTGAATTTAAAACATCCTCAGTTTGTCAATTATTATTATTATTATTATTATTATATTATTATTATTATTGATTATTATTATTATCTAGCTTATAGGGTTAGGATATTCATATTATATAACTGTTTAACAAATATATTTTGTAAATATATATTGTTATATGTAAACGATTATTCATAGGCTCAATAAGGAAAAAATGTCACCTTAGAACCATTTCGTCTATGAATTTACCTTACTCGTAAATTATTTTTAATGGTAAATATTATGAAACAGATTATATGAGTTTTTAAAGTTTATTATTTTTTATTATTATATTATTATTATTATTATTATTATTATTAGTTATATTATTATTATTATAAATATTCGTATTTATTTTTATAATACATATTGGAAAAGAACAAGATGTTTATGATTAACAGAAATTATATGTATTAATGCTTGTTTTTTAATGTATTTACAATTTAAATAGAATAGAAGTAGGGCTTGGAAAAAAAAAAACCGAGGTTTTTTTTATTTTTTTTTTTAAAAACAAAGTTTTCATGTTTTTTTTTTTTTTTAAATTACTCTTTTATGTATAATTAAAGAATGGTTTTAAATTAATACAGTAGTACCAATACCTTTTCTAGGCCTAAATATTGCACTTGATTATATACAAGATTTATATTATACGTGTATATATATTATATATATTATATATATATTATATATATTATAATATATATATAATATATATATATATATATATAAATATATTTATATATATATTATATATATATATATATATATATATATATAATGATATATTTATTACGGTATATATATATACTAATTATATTATATATATATATTATATTATATATTATATAATATATATAATAATATATATAATAATATAATATAATTATAATCATATATATATATATATCATATATATAAATATATATACTATATTATATATATATATTTATATAACTAAAAGCTAACTTTACGTTATACATAATTGGACAAAAGCATTTAATATTTACTTAACTCAAAATTTGTGTTTTTTCTGAAACTTCATCAGGTGCTGGTTTCTGTAAGATAAAATTAAATTTAATATTCAAATAGAATATAAAAAGAATTTGTATTGTTAGATTTACGAACCCTTTGATAGAAATTAGTGGAGTTCAAAATGTTATTTAGATTGGGATTGATATTGATTTCACCTATATTGATTTATCTTTTTGCTATTTAATTATCAGGTGTTAAGGGATGTGTAGGATTCAAGTAATTATTTCTTGTAATCTTTGAATGTATGAGTAGGGTCATGTTGTTATTGTTATGTATGGTTATTGAGTGCACGATATAATGTGAGGGAGAATTTAGGTTGTATTGGTAAGGATTGTGTTTGGTATTGTTTACGTTAAAAGTCATTATTCTCGATGTTATAAGAGTTTACAACTGAAGGCATGATTTTATCACCTACAGGATGGTAGGGATTATTTTTAGAAGTTTCAATAGTGAATTTAATGTTAGGGTTATGTGTTGAGGAAAATAAGTCTATTATGGGATTAGTTGGAAGGAATAATGCAAAAATGTCATCACATATTCTGTCAGTAACTATTAGTAGAAGAATGTGGTTAGGGAATATATGTAAATTTTCAAGAAGTTACATGAAAATATTACTTAGGACAAGAGAAAGGGGAGAACCCATACTAGGACCGGAATTTTGAGAAACGTGTTATTTAATTCGAAAAAGTTGTGTTCTAGGTTAAGTAGGGATTTATTGTTTTAAAGTGTCAAAGGGAAAAGGGTAATATGAAATTGTTTTCATCAAATAAAATGTGATAGGAGTGAAAGGGTGTTCTTCAGTTTGTATTTCTCATACTTTATTCCTATTTTCAGTAATGATCTCACTGCACATTAATCTGTAACCCATATTGTGATGAAAGACCCTTCACGTCTAACTCGTTTCATTTCTACTTTCACTTTATTCTAGAATTTGCCTCTTGCTGAGCTTGCAATTTCCAGAATTGCTGATATGAAAGAATTTGGGTGAGTTGGTTTACCTTTTGAACTTCATTCCTTGTTAAAAACCAACTTCTAAATCTCTATTAAGGAACGTATTTCAATGTTTGGATAGGGATGAGGCAAAGGCTTATAAACTGTCTGTACTTTCCAGTTCACTTGACCCTTTATATTTGCGGCGGATGTTGGTGCTTTATCTTCTCTTTTTATAGTTATCAGGAGGTGTGAGGGAATATAATGGTATAACTCCTTGCGACGGCATCGTACCAAGGGTGATGTATCTGCGCGCGTTTTTGTGTTTGATGTTGGTATAATATCCGGATACGTTTTGCCGCGTGCTTTCTTTTTCCCTGCACCCTGTTTGTGGTTCTCTCTTCATCTTTGTGTTCCCTGTTGATTTATATTTCTCATTTACGTGGCGTCCTGTGCTCATCCTGCGTATTTACGTTAGTTTGTGACTTGTTGAGGCTAAACACCTCCTTGAATAGGTTATGCAGCGCGTGTGGTGTGAAACTGTAATATATATATATATACTATAATATATATATATACTATTATATTCATAAGATAATATATTATAATATATAATATATATATATTATAATATTTTATATAATATATAGGTAATTTTGGTGGTGATAAAACATTTCCGTATTATATCCATTTTTGATAAAATGTGAGTATATAATCGGTATCAGACAAAATTTCAGTATTTGCCAAACTAATATAGTATAATTATATATATATATATATAATATATATTATATTATATATATATATTATTATATTATATATATATATTATATAATTATATATATTAATATTATATTATTTATTATATATATAATATTATATATTATTATATATATATATATTATATATATATATAATATATATATATTTATATATTAATATATATATCTATTATATATTATATATATATATTATCTATATTATATTATATACCTTATATATATTTATATTTATATAATTATATATATATATAATATATATATATTAATTAGGTAATGTAATGCTGGTTGGAAGCATTGTGGAAAATTCTGCAGTGATATTGCTGCAGAAGCATAGAGGTTTGCTACATCCATGTGCTGGAGCCTCATTAGTGTTAATATCAGTAGATCTTCTGATTTTGCATACGTGAATTTATGATTTGTTATAGGTAGAGTCAGTTAGAGAGTGCAGTTTAATTGCTTTAATGGCAATTATTTGTTTTTATTTTGGTTTTTTTTATATCGCATTATATAATTTACATAACAGATGCATTAGTTAACTTGACTTTTGGCTATTAAATTATTACCATTGCTTCTTCTGTTCCCTTCTTTGTATTTTTGATGATGGCATTTTCTTATCTTCTGCTTAGCTGAACTCTGTAAAAAGCGTGTTCCTCTTTCATCTAGATGATTCGGGAGCGTTTAGAAAAATCACTTCTCCGCTGATCATTTTGTCGATTTATTGTGTGTTTCAAAGATATTTTGCTCTCTCTACTCCTACTTAAGACAAGGATTAAGGTCCTGATATCTTTTCCCTTTTGGTTAATTTGTATTCTGAGTTTTCCCCTGCCTTTATTGTTTATCTCTGTCTATCACTAACTTTCCCCCCTGTTGATATGTGACTCATTTCATCCTATTCCATTAAAAATGACTCCACTCTCAACCTGAACCATTATCTTATCCTTAATCTGTTTTTTCTAATTTTTGAAATCAGATCATTCGAAATGATTTGGAAACATTTTAAATCTTTCTAATTTATTCTGATATGTATGAGATCGGTAGGATTGCTAACCGTGATCTTCATTTGTCTGTATTGTATCTACTCCTTCAGATTTGTTGAATCTTTGCCCTGTGTTGCTAGCATATGGAAAGCTTTGATAGAGTCTGGCAAAACAGTTTGATTTCTGGCCAACTATGTTCGGTATCTAGCTCATACTGGAGGGAATTTCGGTCGTATCAAGCAATGCTATAGATCATTCGATCAGATTTGCTAAAATCAGCCTTCGTGAATACGAGCAGGCTTCATTTGCCATCCGGCCACGTCATTTTATTCGCCCGAATGTTTTGTTTTCTTATGTAAATAATATAATGTATTTGTACCATAAGAAACAAGAAATTTCGGGGGAATAAAAGAGGTGGCGGCTAATGCGACAGCGGATGGATTTTCCCACCGCTGCTTTAAATGTTCAATAGTGTGTTCCACTAGTGGTTCTCTTTTATCACAACTCTCCTTTTCTACTTTGTCATTAAGATTCTCTAAGTTCCTGTCTTCCCCCATTCATTTAGGTGGGATCTAGCTTCCATTACTCCTCCATGATCAAATGTTCAGCTGTTTAAAGTTACTTTTGGACGAGCCATTTAAAAAATAACCAATTTTTAATCTTGTTTTTATAATCATCTCTTGTTGAGATGGCCAATGAATTTTTCTGGTTCATTCCTCAAAAACCTTAATTCTTTCGTCATCTATCTACTCCTCATAATCTTCCAACAGTTATTTTTTATTTATTTTTTTAAAGTTATCATACGTCACGTCAAGCCAAAGTATTTTAAATTTAACCGATAATTCGCCGATGGGCACAAACCCCAGACCTTAAGAGGGAGATTATTTAGTGGAAACAGAATTTTGAATGAGAATTAAAGAAGAGGGGGTTGGAAAAAAAAAACCCTAAAAAGGAAAGAATAAGACAAAGGAAGAGTAATAAGGTTATATAGTGAGATTAGCGTAGTTTGCGAAATATGATTTTCTGATTAATGTTCTTTTTATCTTTTCATCCAATGTAAGACTAAAATTGCTGCCAAACGTCTCATATAGTAAATAATTCGGTTTTAGGACCATTAAGTTTGGTTGAGGGGTTGTTTGGTTTTTTGAATAACCCACTTCCCATAATAGAGGATTAAATTAATTGTTGAGGGTTGAGCGTTGTAGATAGTGTCGTTATTTCGGAGGTTTTTAGGAGTCTGTCCCAGTGGTGCTTAGCGCCTCCTGCCAAAGCCAAGAATCCCTAGTGTACAATGCGCGAGCACCTCCGCTCCCGAACAACTGAATGGAATTGGTCGAGTAGCTGTACGGGTGAGAGTAGGTGTGCCACATTAGTACCGAGAGGTTGACACTGTAATCCTTACGTGCAGTTGTTCCATCTGCGAAGGTTGAGTTAGAAGTAGTGAATAGGACAGACTTAAGGATGAACAGATTAGACGCCCGAATAGAAGGTACTTGTTTGATGGTGTTCGTATTTGTGGGTGTTCAGAAAATTTTGATGGTTTTCATATTGTTGTGGGTGTGTCGTTGTGCCATCCCATGGCACTGGTCACTCAGGGTGTCCCAATTTGAAGGTGTTAAATTTTGGTCTTGAATAACCACAATAATAGAAGATTATTAGATGTTGAAGGGAGTGAAGTGTTGTAGATAAATGGCGTTTTTCGGAGGCTTGCTGGAAGTCTCAGTGTGCTGCAGCTCCCTATCAGACGCGACAGAAGTTATAATAAGTTTTGTTAAGTATACACAGTAAAGCTGTGTATACTAAACATAACCCTACTGATTTTTTTAATGTAAAAGTAATAAGAATTTCTATATTTGGTGTTATAAATTTATATGTAAATTTTATGTAATTATTTTCTTAAAACATATGATGAGTTTGCTTCCACCATGATTGAAACAATGGATTTTTTAAAAAAAAATTATTTTTTTATATACTCCCTAATCTCAACTGTTACAAGAAGACAATGAGCAATTTGAGTTGCTATTTTTAACACCAAACTATTCGTGGACCTGCATCGTTGTGCAGACGGTGTCGTAAAGGGTGTATAAGAGTGTTCAGTTCCTCACACTTGCGCTATCGTACCTATAGAAAGAGAAGAAAGCTAAAGGTCGCAAGATAAGATAAGGAATTGGAATACGACTTAAGTTTCTAAGACTTTTATCCTTTGACTCCGACGCCTATCCAAAAAGTCGGTGATATGAATATGAGAGTATTACTCATGAAAGGCGATGAGACACTTGTAATAGTTTGAGTAATTGAAAAGGAAAAAGTCTCAGTCATGGAGTAACTCTCCTGTTTTTTTGAGGCACAAGCAATCATTAATGATGGGGTTTCAAAATTTTTTTGTTTATGTTAACCAAGATCGTTTATATTGTAATAGGAGAGACAAGGAATATAAAAGAGATAGGAAAGTAGAATGGTTATAGAGGAGATTTTGTAGAAATTGGGTGTAAGATCTGATTTACCCCAAGGTTGGACGATCGAGAAATTTAATTTAAGATAAGAGAATAGAATAGAAACATTTAAGAGAAATGCATTTCTAGAAAAAGAGGAAGCAGATTTGAATGAGTTGTGGATGATAATGTCTGTACGCATATCATGATGGTGAAGTTCAGAATGACACTGAGCAGATCATTAATGATGTGTATAGAGTAGGGGTAGACAGAACCTGAGGACAAACTGTGAAAGAAGGAGAAGACGATATGAGAGATTTGAAGAATAAACTACCCTAAAGAAAGCAAAGTGGGAGATTAAACAAAGAGGGGAGTTTTGAAGTAATGATGTATGTAAGCGTAAATAAGTCTCTATAGTTGGAAGGCGGAATATATAACGATTAGGTAGGAAATTATATCATAGTAGAATCGCGCGAAAGTCTTGTCATTCGGAAAGAGAGAATGAGTTTCCAGTTGATCCTATAAAATGAAGCTGTGAGGTTGAAAGTATTAGATAATATACAAGGAGAGTTAGGGTATAGTTGAAAGATTCAGAGTGTTCTTTCTTGGATAAGAATTATACCCTTGCGTTCTTCTAACATAAACTGAGGGAAAGTGCTAGTATTAAGCAAGAGAATATAGTTGAATGAGAGAGCTGCCAGCTCAGATTACACTCCCTAAAACTTGAGCAATGTTATCCGGGACATTCCTAATTACATTACGTGTCCCATATTGAATTAGAAAACAGGAGGCCTAGATGGCCTTTCAGTTGGGGTATTAGGAAAGAACATTATGAGCGAATTAGTGGAGGAAGCAATTTACGAAGTTGGTTATAAAGATGATTTTTGGCAAGAAGGCTTGAAGATGTTGTTTTTCCGTAGATGATCAAGGAGGTTAAGCCGCACTTTTAGTTTTATGAAAGATCAGATTTGCTACGACTAGTCATATTTGAGCTGAATGAAAATTGGCCAGAGTAATAATTAATGGAGAATTTTTTTTTCTCTTTCTCCGTATGCCTATCTAGTCTAATGGCCTGAACGCAACATGATCGAACTATCGGATAGAGAGAGAGAGAGAGAGAGCAGAGAGAGAGAAGAGAGAGAAGAGAAGGGAGAAGATAGAGGGAGGAAGGAGAGAGGATGTAGTGGAGAGAGAGAGGAAAGGAGGAGAGAGAGAGAAA
>JABUQX010056801.1:0-7500 GCA_015478945.1 Trachelipus rathkii
CAACTCGTGAAGTGGAGGAAGAAGAAAAAGAAATAAATATGGCAATACTCTTGCCACTTCATATATATATATATATATATTATGAAACAATGATTAAGTGTTTGTTGGTATATTCTCTTTCAACAAATAAATTATGGTTTAGGAATTAAATGAATAAAGTTATAAAGAAAATATGAGGAATCTGGCTTTAATAATTTCATGTAATGTTAAAAAAAGAACATATTTTGACGTTACGTTTATACAAAATGTGTTCAAATATGACTTTAATCGCTTAATCAATAGATCACAGATGACAAGGAAAGAATATGGTGTGTGGTTGATTAGAGTTTGATCTATTGATTTATTGATTAATTTATTGATTTTTATTTAACAATTTATTAAAAACATAAAAAAATGTTTTAAATATTTTACTATAAAGTAGCAATTTTCACGTTAGGTTTATACAAAATGTGCTCAAATATGACTTGAAACAGTAAAGCAGTAAAGCAAAAGCTAGTGAGAGGATGGGAGTGGGGCTTGTATGGGGTGTTTGCGCCACTGCTTTACTGATTTATGGTTAATAAAGTACATACTTTTTAATGAAATGCTTAATTTTTATTAGCAAAAACATAAAATGTTTAGTAATAAAATAGATTTTCTGAAAATAAATAACAACATTAAACAAAATTAAACATGTTTAGGATTACGGAAGAAAATGGTAAACTATAATTGTAGCAGGTTAAAAGAAAATGATGCATTCAAAAATTCGTAGTTAATGATGAAAGTTTAGAAAACGTGTTTTATGAAAATATATAAATGTATATATTTGAAAAGAAAATGGAGTATAAAAATTATTATATATATATATATATATATATATATATATATATATATATATATATATATTATAACTAGAAATATGGATATATAAAAAATTAATATATATATATATATATATATATATATATATATATATATATATTAGAAAACGAAATAATGTTACAATGCACATGCGGGTGCGTGCTTCAGTGAAACTGAAACAAGTATGTGAGTTTAAATATTTAGGCTATATGTTGGATGAAAAAGGAACCGATGATGCTGAGTGGAGAAGGAAATTTGCTAGTGGTAGGAAGGTGGCTGGGGTAATCAAATCTTTGGTGAATGTAAGTGGGCTAGGATTTGATTGCGTTAGGGCATTAGTGTACAGTAGTGAAGCCATGACTTGGAATAAGAGGTATATATATGATGTGCAGTAGTCTGTTAAGATGGATAATCTTAGGGGCATGTTAGGTGTGGAAAGAATAAAGCTACAAGGTGTAACTATGGTGACTAGTACTACTACTACTACTACTACTACTACTACTACTACTACTACTACTACTACTACTACTACTACTACAGGAATTATTACCATTGTTAGAGGATTAAGAACAACGTATCCGATCACAGCAGCCATCTTTGCATAGGGTTTGACATAAAATACAATAGGCAAGTTTTATAGGCAATAGGCAAGGCAAATACAAGTTTTGATTCAAGCACCACACTACTCACCTCGCTCTCCATCTACAATTTAACTTCAATTAGTAGTCGGTCGGACTCCATTTTGACTCCAACTCCTTCATCAGCAATGTACTGTGTAATTTATTTCTTATGGATCCCATCCATGGGGTCTCTGAGACACCCCTATGGGTTCTGAACAGGGCTGCGGAGCCGGCAAATTTTTTTCCGGCTCCGACACCGGCTCCGGCTCCAGCATTTTAAAATTACCCGGCTCCGACTCCGGCTCAAGCATTTTAAAATTACCCAGCTCCGACTCCGGCTCCGACTCCAGAATTTTAAAATTACCCGGCTCCTACTCCGGCTCCGGCTCCGGCTCCGGCTCCGGCATTTTAAAATTGTTCGACTCCGACTCCGGCTCCGGCTCCGACCCTAGTTATAATTCCTTCTCCATTTACAGTCATGAAATCATTAATTCTGATACAAAATTTTGAGGGTATGATGAAATTAAATGTTTGTTAATGACATCTTTATTAGCTTAGAATTTAAAACTTAGAAAATATTTTATAGAAAATAAGAATTTTAAGAAATACAGAAAAGGAATCATTCACTTTCTTCCTAAATTTTAATATAATTCCTCTTTGAACGTACAGTTACGTAATATAATTTTATTATTTTTTTCCTAAAAAGAATAAAAATCATATTTTAGATTCATCCTAAAGTTTAAAATAATTCCTCGTTGAACTATGAGCCTGAACATATATAACAATTTTATTCAAAACAGATTATATATATATATATATATATATATATATATATATATATATATATATATATATATATATATATATATATATATATATATATATATATATATATATATATATATATATATATATATATATTTATATATATATATATATATATATATATATATATATATATATATATATATATATATATATATATATATATATATATATATATATATATATATATATATATATATATATATATATATATATATATATATATATATATATATATATATATAAAGATATAGAGGTATATATATATATATATAAAAAATATTTTATATATATATATATATATATAATATATATATATATATATATATATATATATATATATATATATATATATATACAGGGTGATTCAAAACCTCTGCGACAAACTCGGAGGGCTGATAGAGCAAACGATAAAGAACATTTATTGTTAAATAAGCTATGTTGTATGACGCTTCGTTTCAAAGTTACGGATGATGTAAGGTAAACCACGTGATGTTGTTTGACGCGTCGTTACTTCGTAACCAGAGATTTTGGGTATTCTAATGTTATGTATGTGTGCGTGCGTACATCTGTGTACTCCGAGGGTTGATAGAGTTGTAGGTGGTATGCATGGAGGCTTTGCTCTTGCAAGACCCGAACCACAGACGACTGATTTGAACCCATTGCATGGGCAATGGCGCGTGTGCTAGTCGACGGGTCGTTGGCGACTCTCTCAAGCACCTCTTCTTCAAACGCAGGGTCTTCCACCAATGCACCGTGGACAAAGGGTCCCATTATCTCAAAGGCGCTGATGAAGGCGAGCAAACATTGTGTGGTGGGGGTGATTTCTGTGTGAAAACCGTTCCCGGTACATGAGGTGCGCTCTTCGTCCATTTCCGTTCGCCGCACCATAACACATTATCATGTCGGTTAACTCGGGAAGAGTGTAGTGATCCATTCGTAATCGATGCCTACATTGTATTGAATCAACGATGAATTGGGCAAGGTAAAGATATTGCCACGTGTTTCCGAAGGACGTTAAGCGTACACACATGTACGCATGCACAAACACATTAAAATTGAGTAACCTAAATCGTCGGTAACCTACATGCGACGCGTCATACAACATAAACTAGTGTACCTTACATCATCCGTAACTTTGAAACGAAGCGTCATACAACATTGGTTATTTAACAATAAATGTTCATTATCGTATGTTCTATCAGCCATCCGAGTTTGTCGTAGAGGTTTAGAATCACCCTCTATATATATATATATATATATATATATATATATATATATATATATATATATATATATATATATATATATATATATATATATATATATATATATATATATATATATATATATATATATATATATATATATATATAATTCACTTTCTTCCTAACTTTTAAAATAATTTCTCTTTAAACAATTGTTCTTAAAAATAAAACCATCAATAAAATCCTCCTTTAACGATGTCCTTAGATCTTATTTTATTATTTTTAAACCAGAAAATAAGCTCTCAACATTCACTTGAATAGGAGGCAAAGCTGTAATTGTGCAAGCGGCATCTTGCTAAATTTTAGAATAACAATTGATTGCCTCTTTAACTGATAACTTTGATTTCTGGTCGATTTTCATTATTCCATCTAATGACTTATGGAATTCTACCTTTTATTTTTCTAGAAGATATTTAGGTTGAATGTCTTTTACTAGTAGATTGTCTTTTTAGTTTTTTCAATCGCTTTTCTGCATGCTCCAATTTTTCCCATTATCTGTCAAATTTGACTTCTTCATCTTCATCTGACAAAATTTTACAAGGGAGGATTCCTGAAACTGCTGAACTATCTGACTCCGGCCCAGATTTCTGTTCGATAGCGTTATTCATTTTAAGTCCTAGTTCACAAAGAACACTCCTAACTTTAAATATCAGATCTTCAGTTCTGGGAAAGATTCTAAACAAAGATTGTCGACAAAAATATTTTATTTTCAGTTAACATTCTTTCCCTTTTTTTCATGGAATTTATTTGTGATTTGCTAAAATCCGTTCTCTATAAAAATTTTCCTGCAGTCAAGTCTTCTGATTGAGTATTTTTTGTTGTAAAGTATGGGTTTCGATTTGTTCCCACTGACTGTCGGAGAGAGAAAGTTCAGAAGTACCAGCAGCCATCATACTACTACTATAATCTTTTAGTTGCAGAAGCCTTTAGAGCATAAGACATGTACTTCCCCATCTTGTCTCTTGACCTAAGATTACCACTTTTGCAGCTTGATTCTTTAGAACTTCCATTAATTTTGGGATACGTGCTGCTTTTGCTATTTGTCTCGCCCTGCTTATAAGATTTGCTCTATAAGTATTGTGGAGACCATCACGCACTGCTAACTCATGTGTGCAATATTAACGTTATCAGAACATAGTCTTTTCATAGTTTTATCAAGTTCATTCTGAAAACAACTATTACTTCTTCGTTTTGACATTCAATAAAATCAGTATCACATTTACCAGCTTCCTATTCCACACCCTCATTGTCCTTATTTAATTTTTCAATCGTACTGATCATGTTTGATGCGTTATCCGTAACTAAACTAATTACTTGTCTCTTGTTATTTCGAATTCTTTTAAGATGTCAGTAACAAATTCTTGAATATATTCACTGAAATGTTGAGTATTTTTTTCTTTTACTGCTAACGTTTTAGAAATATTGTTTTTATCTTCGTCCACATATATAAAATTATTGACAAAATAATTTAGCTTTGCCCATGTGTAAGTATCCATTTTTATGCAATTTTTAAGCTTATTTTTTTGTTTATTTTTTCTTCTAGAACTATTTTACAAATATTTTTCCAGTCTAAAGGGACTTCCAGTTTCTAAGCCATGTCTCCACACAGTGCTTTAAATCCTGGTCATGCAAAGAAAACTAATGGTCACTATCTTTAACAACCATTATAATCAATTGTATTTTGAATTTTTCACTTAACATAGACAGAACAAGTTTATGGTAACTGAAAAAGTTTCCACTTTAGTCTGAGTTTTTGAAATTAAAGGTTTATCCTGATTACCTTTAGCTTCACCTTTCTTTTTAACAATTGCAGCAATGTCTGAATGATAGCGTTTTAAATGTCTCATTAATTTAAAGGATCCAATAGATGTATTGTGACCTCATGAGTAACTGGTAGTTAGGTAAACTCTTTTGTGCATGATCGAACTGACTGTTTCCCATCAACTGTGTTAACTATTTCATATTGACAAATGAAAGTATTTTTATCATCAGAGTGAGTAATATATTCAAATACATGAGGTGTTTTCGATTTTGGTTTAGTTGACATAATTTTTCTAAGGATATTAAACTTAATTAATTAAAGTTATCTATAGAAGTACCGAACCTTTTTTATTATTGAATAATAAATATACATAAACAAATTTCTGAAAAAAAGAAAAATATATATATATATATATATATATATATATATATATATATATATATATATATATATATATATATATATATATATATATATATATATATATATATATATATATATATATAATATATATATATAAATATATATATATATATATATAATAATATATATAATATAATAATAATATATATATATATATATATATATATATATATAATATAACTATAATATAATAATAATAACCTAATATATATATATATATATATATAATATAATAATATATATATATATATATATATATATATGTATATATATAATATATATATATATAAATCTTCAATAATATATAATAACATATATATATATATGTATATATATATATATAATCTATAACAACATCTATAATAATATATAATAATATATATATATATATATATATAACTAATATATATATATATATATATATATATATATATATATATATATATATATATATATATATATATATATATATATAATATATACCACTCAATATATATATGCTATATATATATATATTGATATTGAAATATTGGATATAAGGATTGGAGGTGATCTCCTCAGTTATTCTAAGGATATGTTTATATATATATATATATATATAATATATATATATATATATAATATAATATATATATATAATAACTTAATAATATAATCGGAAATATACATTTTTAATTCTAATATATGTATGTTTATTTATATATATATATATATATATATATATATATATATATATATATATATATATATATATATATATATATATATATATATATATATATATATATATATATTTACCAACACCTTTATTAATAAAATAATTACTTAATTTTGTATTTGCCAGACCAGACAGCCTCTTTTGCAGCTCGACTCCGGCTCCAGGTCCCCCTAAAATTTCGCCTCCGACTCCGGCTCCGGCTCCAGATCCCCCAAAATTTCGCCTCCGGCTCCGGCTCCGGCTCCGGCTCCGGCTCCGGCTCCAGTCCCTCAAAAAGTTTCGCCTCCGGCTCCGGCTCCGGCTCCACCCAAAACCTTGCGGCTCCACGGCTCCGGCTCCCGGCTCCGGCTCCGGCTCCGCAGCCCTGGTTCTGAAACTCTCAAAAATCGAGTTCTCCATATTTGTAAACCCCGGAATAGACAGACACCTTAGTCGAGCTAATATCCTTATGCAAACAGATCCCAACTCCAGCTCTGGTGCAGGGCACCGCAGCATGAGCAGCTCAGGCTCCGAAACCATCCATGAAACATGTTGGTTATTTATTTTCTATATATCTAAGGGATATCCAAGTTTGGAGGGTTCAGCTCATCATCCACTTGCAGGGGGTGTAGCGGAGTGAAAACCTCGGCTACGCCTAGGTGTCATCAACAGCAATAAGGATACCAAGTTTGAAAAAAATACTATCGAAAGTAAAAACTCGAACCCTGAACCTATGAACAGTTACTGTGTATATAGATGCTGGGGCTAAGCTCCAAACGCAACGTAGACCATCGAAACGGGTTCCTCGACATTATAAATCTATACTTGAAACATCAACTGGAAAAATCTAATGATACAATAGAAATTCCCAAGTCAACTGCCAACATGACTTCGATTTATTGACGGAATGGAGATCCATTACCGTTGAAAGTGATCTCACCGACCTTAGAAACATGAACTTTGACACATCAAGTGTCAAAATTTAACGATGTAATGGAAATTCCCAAGTCAACTGCCAACATGACTTGATAATTCCTATCATTCAGAAGCTCCAGAGTCTCTGAA
>JABUQX010056801.1:12500-15000 GCA_015478945.1 Trachelipus rathkii
TATATATATATATATATATATATATATATATATATATATATATATATATATATATATATATATATATATATATATATATATTTTATGTATAGATATATATATATATATATATATATATATATATATATATATGTATATATATATATATATATATATATATATATATATATATATATATATATATATATATATATATATATATATATATATATATATATATATATATATATATATATCAGAGCTGGGGCGTTGCGCCACCGAGTTGCGCCTATGGCGCACTATCAATTCGTAGGCGCAAAGGCGCAAAGGCGCATAGGCGCAACAATTTTTAAAAAGGCGGACTAAGCAAAGGCGCACAGCCAATTCTCTGCGCCTATAGCCGCGCCTATGAACAGGAACAAAGCATTTTTTTTACCCTTAAAAGTTAGAACTTAGAAGCGTGGCAAACTTGTATCATTCTAAAAACCAGTGTAAAACTTTTATATATATATATATATATATATATATATATATATATATATATATATATATATATATATATATATATATATATATATATATATATATATATATATATATATATATTTTTATTATATATATATATATATATATATATATATATATATAACTAGTTCAATTGGCAACTATCGCTCTGAAAATTTTCAACTTCTTCAGCGCTCGTGCTGAACCTCCTGGAGGAAAACATGGACCACAAGGACATGGAGGAGGAAGAGGACGTGTAGATATTAGTTTACGGTGTTTTAATTACAAAAATTAATAAATGTTTTTTCTTTCTTATAAAAGCATGCTTTTATTATCTCACTAAAGTTTACTTTGCAAATAAATTTAGCAAACAGCCACCGGCCGGCGTCGCAGGCGCAGACATAGGCGCAAAAAAGGCGAATGAAGCGCTGATGAGCAAAAATATAGGCGCATGGGCGCTAGGCACTAGGTCCGGCGGCATAGGCATAGGCGCAGGCACACTCAAAAAAAAAAATATAGGCGCGCCCAGCTCTGATATATATATATATATATATATATATATATATATATATATATATATATATATATATATATATATATATATTGCAATATATATATATATATATATATATATATATATATATATATATATATATATATATATATATATATATATATATATATATATATATATATATATATATAAATACTCTTTTTTTTATTAACTGTGTTTATAAAAATATATATATATATATATATATATATATATATATATATATATATATATATATATATATATATATCATCATAATCATCATCAACAACCACCTTTTTCCCCAAGCCTGGGGGTAAGGTGTGTAACATGCACCGGAAACAGAAAAGTAGGAGAAGAATATGACACAAATCAAAAAGAAAGCCCAGCCTTACCTCCCCTTTATACCTATTAGTAAGAACTCGTCGCAGTCAGAAAAATCCACCCTAGAGCTTCACGGGACCGCAACGGGCCCTCGCCAATGTGGGGTTCATCCCTTGGCCCAGGTGGGCCACAACCATACACCCTCACAAAACCCTGCCATTCACTATTAATTATTATCCTTTCTTTTCTCCCCTGCCAAACTCACAGTTCACTCCTCCAGACATTATTTTGCTGACTCAATCCACTTTTCCTTCGGTCTACAAGCCAGTCGATTCCCAACTCACTCACCACTATACATCCGCTTAACCAACCGACTATCATCCATCCTTTCCACATGATAAAACCATCTCAACGTACTTTCATTTATTCTCTCATTTATCAATTTTTTCACACCATTCAACTCTGTAATACTATTTCCCCATTTTATCAATTCTTCTCACACCTAACACGCCCCTAAGATTGTCCATCTGAACACATTGTACTTTAGATCTATACCTCTTATTCCAGACCATAGTTTCACTACTATACATTAATACAGATAACAACATACCCTCACGTAAGACCCTAGCGCACTCAAGACTTAGCTTCTTTACATCCACCAAGGATTTAATTGCACCAGCCACCTTCCTGTAATTCACAACTTTCCTACTATACTCGGCATCATTCGTTCCCTTTTCGTCCAACATATATATCCAAAATATTTAAAATCAGTCACTTGTTCCGGCTGCTCACCATCTAGCATAACTTCACAGTGAGGACTGTCCTCACTCACAACCATAACCTTACTCTTATGTACGTTTACTTTCAAACCCATCCTTTTAGTCCAGGGCTGCGGAGTCGTAAAATAAATTTTCCGACTCCGACTCCTTAAATTCAAATTTGGATTTTCGACTCCGACTCCGACTCCGACTCCACTCAAACAAAAAATTTCGACTCCGACTCTGACTCCGACTCCACTCAAACAAAAATTTTCGACTCCGACTCCAACAGTCAAATTCAAAATTTCAACTCTGACTCAGCTTAGTGCTTACAAAGTTACAATAAAACATTTTTTTGTTTCAACTATTTTTTTTCGCTTGCTTTTGAGAATAAAAAAATATA
>JABUQX010056801.1:25000-27500 GCA_015478945.1 Trachelipus rathkii
ATACAGCTAGAAATCGTTGCAGGGATACGAGCAAAGGGGGCTTTCATCAAACGAAAGTGTGCTAACCTCCTGGGTTCTCCTACTGAAAAATCCTTTCTGGCTTTTTGCCAAAAAACATCTAACAACTTCTGTAAATCTGTCTTTCCTCCTCTTATTCGATCTGATGGTTCTGTTGCTAATTCTTCAACTGAAAAGGAAAATCTCTTTGGTCTCATATTTTCCTCTAACTCAACCATGAAAGATTCTGGCATTCTTCTTCCTCCTCCTTCTCCTCTTAGGTATCATATGACTTTGCCTGTGATTACATTTGATCGGGTGCATGGACTCCTGAAATCTGAACGTTAGGAAGGCGGGTGGCCCGGATGGCGTTCCTCCCTTTTGAGGAAATGTGCTTCCGTGCTGACCCCACCCCTCGTTCAACTATATTCTCTATGTCTCAAAACTAACACTTTCCCTCAATGTTGGAAGCGCGCACACGTTCAACCGATTCCGAAAAAAGGAAGCCGTTCTGATCCTTCTAACTATCGACCTATAGCTCTCACTTGTATTCTATCTAAGATCTTTGAAACCCTTCTCAACTCTCATTTCTTAGATCACCTGGAATCTCATTCACTTCTTTCTGATCGCCAGTACGGCTTTCGGCGCTCGAGGACTACTGGCGATATACTTTCCTATCTTACTGATTTATGGTTTTCCGCCCTTAGGAACTACGGGGAGACTTGCCTGGTGGCGCTTGACATATCAAAGCATTTGACCGGGTATGGCAGGCTGCTCTCAAGCTCCCCTCCTTTGGGTTTCCTCCTCTTTGCTTACTTATGTCTAGTTTTCTCTCAAATCGCTCAATATCGGCTGTTGTTGACGGCGCGACATCTTCTTCTTTTCTGTTAATGTAGTGGGGTGTTCTCAGGTTCTGTCTTATCTCCATTTTATTCTTACTTTTCATTAATGATCTTCTCACCTGCACATCTAACTCTATCCACTCTTTTCCGATGACTCGACCCTTCATTCTTCAACTCTTTTCAATTCTGCTCCCTCTTTTACTTCTAGAATTACCTCTCGTCCTTAATCTTTCCGATTCTATTCTTGCTGATCTGGATAGAATTTCCGGGTGAGGTCGTCTCAACTTGCTGGATGACAATTCTTCAGAAACTCAGCTTCTACAAATCTCCCTCTCTAAAACATCTTCCAACTTTCCTATCTCTTTCGACGGTTCTCTTGTCTCTCCTGTTGACAATATAAACATCATTGGCCTTAACATAAACAAAAAAATGTCTTGGAAACCTCGCATCACAACGGTTGATAAGGCGGCCTCAAAGAAACTGAGAGTTCTGCTTAGACTGCGAGACTTTTTTTCCTCTTCTCAGTTACTCCAGCTATACAAGGCCTCATCCCCCTTGTATGGGTACTGCTCTCATATCTGGGAGGCTCTGGTCTCACCCGGCTTTTAGACAGGGTCGAGTCAAAAGCCAAAAGACTTATAAACTGTTCCGTACTTTCCACTTCTCTTGACCATCTATCTTTTATCTTTACGCAGCGATGTTGGTGCTTTATCTCTTTTCTATAGGTACCACAGCGGCAGGTGCTCGAGGGAACTTGTCACTCGCGTACCACCAACTTTACGACGCCTCGTAACACTAGGGGTGCTGTGTCTGTGCATGAGTTTTGTATGGATATTGGGAACTCTAGGCTAGTTCGCTGCGGTGCTTCCTTCTTTCCTGCCACCTAGGTTCTGTGGAATTCTCTTCCATCTTCTGTGTTTTCCTGCTGAATTTAATCTCCCTCACTTCAAAGCCTGCGTCTGTGCTCATCTGCGTAATTTGCGTTAAGTGTGAACTTCTGAGGTGTGCAACACCCCCCTTGAATAGGGCTTCGCCCGTGAGAGGTGGTGACAACTGTAATATATATATATATATATATATATATATATATATATATATATATATATATATATATATATATATATATATATATATATTTATATTTTTTTATAATATATATATATATATATATATATATATATATATATATATATATATATATATATATATATATATATATATAATCTATATATATATAATACAAGAGATGCTTAAAGTTTGTTCCAAATTATAAAAATAACTCACCATAAATGGGTTACTTTCAGACTCAGTCCCATCACCTTCAGTGCCTTAATGTGGACGAGTAAGATTCGATGCAATATTACACTTTATTTCCTCCAGTATCCTGGTCTTGGCAGCTTGGTACTTCCCTCATTTAACCTACGTACCACTCCGAGTTTGAAGTGAGGATGCAGGGCTGTTGCCATAAGCAAATCAAAATCATCAAAAAGACTGCTGAACCTCGGTTCAAAGCCCTTTTCTTTCCCTTTGTTTGCCTTTGGTTGCTTTAGCAAGTAGTTGACTAAGTTTTTGGCAAAGTTAAATTTTTCCACCTCTCGTTGCATTTCCCCGATCTTGTCCTTGAGGAGGAAGAGATTAAGCAATAGGACTCCCGCGTACGC